>BMAO01021946.1:0-179903 GCA_019973975.1 Trichonephila clavata
TTCACAAAAGTCGATCCAAAAATCGATTTTTCAATTTTGATTGAAAAATAAAATACCACTCTTTCTCTTTCTACTGCAATTTAAATTTTTGTTCTAGTTGAATTAGAAGTATTTTTAATATTTTTTTAAAAATTTGTTTACATCCGTCAAACCCAAAACCAGCTGATTGCCACGCCCCTTTCATTTCAAAACAAAAGACACTTGCTACTTTTCAGCCTCATCAAATATTTTTAAATTGATTAAAAGGATTTATTTTGATCCGTAACTTGTTCAGGAAAGAAGTGAAGTGAATAATTGTAGCTGTTTGTTTACTTTCTGGAATCTCGCGTGTTGTTTTTTTACCTCTTCAAATATTTACGAATTTCTGCTATTGGAAACATTGTTTCTATCAAAACCTTTTTTTAACATGTTTATGTTTAATAATAAAACGTTTAAAAACGTACAAAGGTACAAAACCCCAAACTTTCCAGAAATTAAATGCGTCATAAGTCAGAATAATGAATTCAAATTATACATGAATAATTCAACTTTAAAAGCTAAGTTAGGTAAGTCAAATAAAGAGTATGTTTCCTTTTAGATTCATTTGAAAGTTTTTTTTGAAATAATGAACATTCTACTGTTTTCTTGTGCTTTGAAACCCCATTTATTATAAATAAAATGTAAAAAACAAGGTATTCACATAAATTTTGGTCGCCAAATCCAAAGTTTGGTTCTAAAGTTGTTGACATGTTGTGACTTTTGTGATGTTATTCAAACATTTCTTAATACCAGGTTTATTAAAACAGTAGTTAATCAAATAAAAAATAAATTAAATGTAAAAAAACTTTTTTAAGAACAAGCTTTTATTTAAACGCGCTAAAAAGAATAAAATAAACTTTTCCTTTAAAACTTTTTTTACTATCAACTTATAACGTCATTACACAATTTATATGATATAAAAGCTTGTCGCAATATTTAAGTACTCATATTTACTTAGTTTGAATTTTTAAAAACCAAAATCAATCAGGTCAAGTTATTTATTTTACTTGTTTATCTACACAGGTATATCTCGCGACAAGCTTTTATATCATATAAATTGTGTAATGACGTTATAAGTTGATAGTAAAAAAGTTTTAAAGGAAAAGTTTATTTTATTCTTTTTAGCGCGTTTAAATAAAAGCTTGTTCTTAAAAAAGTTTTCTTACATTTAATTTATTTTTTAACTTTTTAGTTATCTCTGGACAGGTTTCTCAGCCTGTTCAACTCATTGAACGCTGGTTCGCCATCCCTGGTTTAGCTGAATTAATTCTCGCAAAATGGTATTAGACTAAAAACACAATTTTTTTTAAATCCGTAATTTTTAAGCAATTTTTTCAATCTTCGTGCAGATTTTGGGTAACATTGTTCTACACACGAAAAAAAAAAGGTTTAGTGAGATTATCTTCATAAATGACAAAGTTATTAAATGTTTAATTAAAATTTTGACTATTTTTGAAAAACTTAAAGAATATATTATTTATTTGAAATATTTTGAAGATAAGGGATATATTTCTCTAACATATTAGAAGAAAATTTTAGTTGTTTATTAAAAAACTTCAAAAGGCATTTAAATATTTGTATTAATCAATAAAATGCTTAAGACTCAAAACGCATTTTGTAATCAAAAAAGAAAGTTTTATCAAATAATGATAATTTTTTGCTGCACATTGAATATCTTCTACGTAAGAATCTATTTTTTTTTAAATTGCTCAGATCATCTTTAGAAACTTGATTTTGAAAAAATCAATAATTAAATTCAAATACAATTAACAGATTCTATTTGTAATTAAATTTAAGGACACATGTCGTAGTGTGTGTTTAGATTACTGGTGATAAAATGAGGTGTATTTAAATTACTTGTAGGCTTAAAATTAGAAAATTTCTTTAAAAAATTCCTTTATTTTATTATAAAATTATTTTTTTTTAATCGAAAATATATTGCATTTCTAGATAATATTTTTCTCTTATTGTTTTCCTAGCGGATTCCTTTTGATGGGTAAGATACATAAAAAAAATGATCTTTCCGATTCTGTAATTATTTTTTGTCTGAGTTTCATAGATTAAAGTTAGATAAATTATTTAAAGAATTTCTTCAATACTCCATCTCAGTTTAACTTGGCAGTGTTGAGAAAGGTATACAATGTACCAATCTACTTGAAAAATAGCTCTACTTTTTTGTTTTGAATTTAAATCCAAGAAAATAGATAGAAATTTGTAAAAAAATTACATACGTTGTAGAAATTAGATTATTTTTACGTTGTAGAAATGTAATTATTTTTTAGACAAATTTAATTAATACTGTCAATAGCGCAACGTCATGAAATTCCAGTTTGGCTGAAAACCGATTTTCGACGCCAACTTTTGTCATTGTTGTAACAATAAAATTATTACAACAATGCAAATATATCCAAGTTGGCGCCCAAAACTAGTTAAACGTTTTTAATTAATATCTTTTTAATTAATTGCAATATCGGAATATAAATGGTCAAAACATGCATTGTCATCCAAACTAAACGTGTATACAAAATTTCAGCTCAATGGGAGGAAGATATCAGCTTCAAAATTTGAGTTGCAAGATTCCACCCGAACAAATTACATACATACATTGTAAGTTAAATAAAAGCTTTTAAAAAGATACAAAATTATATGAAGTAAACACTGGGTACTATTATATGCTATTATTTTTATTGGAAAAGAGAAGCAACTGCGAAAATATTTTGTTTAGTTATGAATTGTCACGTCCACCAAAAAGTGGTTTTACGAGTTCATGCATGGCATTAAATAACACGACACAGAAAGTAGCCAGTCTATGGTAGTATATATATAACTGCTGTCGAAATGATATCATTTAATAATGCAAGTCCTATTGTACCGGTGTTTGTCTATGGCATTTGGCAAAAAAGGGGTCATGTTTCTCTGAATGGTATTACAGCAGTTAGTGTGAACACTGGGAAAGTTGTTGATGCCGAAAAACTATAGAGGAAATACTCAAGTAATTTTAACGACAATGTACATAACATTGAGTGTTCGGCAGATTACTTCGGAAGTAGTAGGGGGATGAAAGTTGAAGGTGCACTTTGTATTTTCCATTGCTCAGAGGCACGACACAAATTACGATTTACTAATTGCGACAAAATATTTGGGTGATGAGGACTTTAAAGCATACAAAGCAGTTTTAGAATCTTAACCTTAGAAAGATGTCAACATTAAAACATTAGAATGTGTTGGTCATGTTGAGAAAAGGATGGAGACATGACAGGGCATTAAAATCAAAATTTAAAGGCAAAAATCTTGTGGACAAAGAATCTCTAGGAGGTCGTTATAGATTAACAGATGCAGTAATAGACAAATTGTAAAGATACTATGTTTCGTGTGGCTATTTGAAGCAACTCAGAAAACTTGTCAGTCATGATGCAAACTATTTGGGCTATATTTTTTTCATAAACTCTCCACAGATTTGAAAATACGACACGGCTTATGCCCCATGGGAGGTGATTCGTGGTGTGAATATAATAGGTTCATACTGGAAAGGTGACACATATATGCTTAACACAACTCACCTATTGCAATTAGCAATTGCATTAAAAAAGTATTTAGAGATTTCTCTAGTCGTGAACTCTTTTTTACGTGCTTTAACGGTAAAACTTAAAATTTCAATGAAACCTTAAATTGTATTTGATTTATAGTTCCAAAAAACTTTATTTATACAATTAGGAACTTTAAAAACTATAGTATTTTGAAGCTACATTTTTATATAATCAAGGTTTCATTACCAAATTAAAAGTTTTAGATGTATTAAACATTCAAACCCTGGATTTTACAAATGTCGAGCGTTGGAAGAAGTAGATCATGCGCATATTAAGAAAGCAAAATAGGCAGTTTTACCATGAACCAAAGAAGCTAGAACTAAAAACAAACAATTAAAATGTAGACAAGAAGATGATCTTGCATATGATACCATAAATCCAAATTGTGGTTCTGGTACGTATTAGTTAATAGTAAATTTTTACTTTAAATCACTATTTCTCAAAAGTGTAAATTTCAACACAAAAGGAACATTTTTGAAAAATCTACTTAATTTATAGCTTTGAAACTTTGCACATATGTTAACACTATACAAATAAATATTTTAATGAGAGATTTTGTCAAAAAAATTATTCAAAAAAATTTTATGGATTAAAATGTACAAGAATTTTTATCGTTTTAATAATTTTGACGTGTTACTCCACATATGAATTTTTTTTAAAAAAAAACTAATCAAAATTTTGAAAAATGCTCTCATTAAAATAATAAAAACAATATACAATAAATCTACACAAAAAAAATTCATGACTGTACAACTTGTCAATTTTTCAAAAAATGTTCCTTAAATTTGGTCATTTTTAACATTACGGAGATAGGGAAAAGGCTGCGTGAAGTGACCCCCTTAACTGTTTCGTATAATAGATGTCATATTTTTGGATCCTCCCTGTGTTGTAGGATATTTAATATTAAACCGTTATTCTTTTGTTTTTATGATGTTATATACATACATATACAGGCATGTACGTATAAATTTAAATGCTTTCTTTGGAAAATAATTTTTATCATTAGATTATTTTCCTTCTTTATCAATATATTATTTCCTTTTTAGGCATGTATTAATACATAAAATAACTGCTTTTATATAATTTGAAACAGCAATTAGATTATGAGATTAATAATTTTCAAACAACATTCTGTATATTTTTGCATTTTCCCATCTGGAACTTGAGTTATTTTCACAAAACTAATGTTCAGTAACTTTCAGCAAATCCATGCAACTTCGATTACACTCAGCAATAGATATCCAAAAATGTTTTATTCCAAAGCTATGTTGCGTACAACTATTGTGTAATCCTAAGCAGTCAATTATTAATTCGTCATTAGATCGTTAAGCATTTGCTTAACTTAACTTAAACTTAAGGACAAATTACAAGTAAATTCAAGAAAACTTCCTTAACATACAAGGGCGACATCAGCATGACTTTTTTTCCTGTGTTTCTTTCAACAACTCTGTTGCTGATAAGCGCAAATATGTGTACCAAATTCGATATCCATAAGCACTTCTTTCACGGTTTTTTCCACCCTCTTTGGCACCATCCATTTCAAATTCCCTCTCATCCCCCCCCCCTTTACAGTCCTACTCACTTAGTCACGCCACGTGACCTTCCTCCCCAGACTCAATGCTCTACCCCCACAGTATCACCTTAAAAAATAGGAGGCTATTTTTTAAAAAGCTACATTTCCATTCCAAAGTAATACTGTTATCGTTTGTCAGAAACTGCAGATGGGAACGGAGAGGTGCAGACTCCCCCTCCCCTGGCTCATCCCCGGAAGAAAAAAGATCCTGAAATTTAGTTTACGGAACTGGAGCGAATGTGGGTTATGAGTCAGAAGCCGACCCAAATAACTCCGCAGGGTCTGTGGTGGCGTTTGATAAAGGTGGCGTGCAGGGGTCTCTGGTCCCCTACTGCCGCGAATCGTTCCGATGCGATTAGGATGGTGAGATCATCGGCGAATACAAACAGGGATGAGACCAGACTGAGACGGAGTCTGGTGTTGTAGATTAGGTTCTCACAAGGTGGTTGGTGAGTAGCTGTTGTTCGGATAAGAAAGAAGGATTTTGTTTTGATATTGGAAAAAGATAATCGCTTAGAATTATTTTGACTATATGGTTATCATGGAACGACAGTGAAACTTTTCTGTGTTTTAATGTGCTTTAGAATCCTGCAGTTTAATTATAAAAACAAAACAAATATATTATTTTTAATAAAACGAACGGTAAGATGTAACTACTGGAATTTCTTTCTGTTCCTTTCATTTGTAATTTTTATAAATTATATTCATCTGAAAACTTCAAAAAATTATATTTTTTTTTAAAGTTTTTATATAAGCAACACATAGAAGCCGAAGCTGTTGGATAACTAGCTGGTATTTGAATTTAAAAAAATGGTCGAGTTTTTCTTTTTCAAATGATGATGTTATTTCTTACCGTTTTGATTCTCATTAGAAGAACAATATTTTCCCCATTTTGGTTTCCATTATATTGGTATATCCAAGTATAACTCTATAGGGCATTTATACATGGAAATTTGTCAGATGTTTATGTGGAAGTGGTGGTCTAGTGATTATGCTCCCGAACTTTTGACAGCTTGTTATGAGTTGGTTCACTGTAGCCCCGTCGTGTAGAGGGGCTTTTGCACGGGAAAATCTGATGTGATTAAAATTCCTCCCTGCGTGGTGAGGCAATTTGGAGTAGGAGACCACCCTGTGGTTACAATTCTCGTCATTGAGTTACCGTTGTCTCAAATGAGTTTAAATCTCTTTCTTTTCCATCTTATAAAATTGTATCTTATATTTCTGTGAAAATATTTTCTAAATATAAAGCGGAATGAACGCGATAATTAAAACCCCCAGATATACACGCATAATCTGAATTTATAATTTTTTTAAAATACTTATAGTAGTTTTTATACATTAGCCGATTTGATCTACCCTTTAGAATTTTTATTTCATCGAGGGCTTGCAAAATCACGGATTTCTTTTTCAAATCCTTTTTTAGCCAAATTATTTCTCAATTTATGTATTCTAGAATATCAAGAGAAATCTACAACTCTTTGAAATCTAATATTGTCTTTAGAGCTATTCAATGTAGTTATCTGAACAGGTAGAAATTTTGCAAGAAATATTTATTTTTATTTTTATTCGAATATTTTTGACAAAGCAAATGTGCTAATAATTGTTTCAACAACACTTTAACTTGCTATAAATTTTAATACTAATTAACACGTAAATTCTTTCTGAAACAGGCTATTCTCACCATTTGTTAATTTTCTTAAAGAAATTTAGAAATACATTAATTTTTAAATATGATTAACAGTAATACCACTTCAGTGTAATCTATAAAGGCAGAGAGTTTAAATGGGAATCGTATAATTTTTGAAACTGCTCTCCAGTTTCGAAAACCCACCATCAGATCCAAACATTCCACCATGTAAATAGAGAGCGTTTCAGGGAAGAAATGGAGCTTCTTTCTGAAGACGTCAGTTACGATTTCTAGTTTTTTGCCTAGAGCTACCAGCCTGCCCTGTTTTATGCTTGATTCTGGTCATGACTTTTTGTAGGATTACTTATTTATTATTTATTTATCCAACTCTCATGCTTGGCTTCTTGACTTTTTGATGCCAAGCCTCCCACTACCGACTGACGACATCGTCACAGTCGGGTATTCATCGAACCCAATACATTGAAGCAGGTGATCACCATCATCCTGGTATGGTTACAAAGCAGGCAGGCCAAGCCAGTGAAGGTATACTCCCAAAAAGTCATGTCCAATGGTTAGGCGAAAGCGGGCAACGGCCTCGACTCTCTCCAGGTGGACTCTCTCAGATAGGAACCACAGTGGCCATGACTTTCCAAGGCATTTGGTTTTATTGGTCATGGTAGAACATTTGTCAATGTATGGGTGGTTACAATGCTCTTTGCTATTCTGAGGGTCAAGGGTACTTTCGGTTGAGATAGCTTGGCTTTTTGGTAGGCTGTCTCATTACTGGGGATCCCAAGGAATTACCCTTATAGAATTGGAATGGCTGATTCAAACCCCTGCCTTCTTTTGACCATGACATACTCTTAGAGGAGAATCACTTCAAAATATGCCATACCGTTTTTAATTATATTTCTTTGAATGTTGTCGACTGTTCTTTGATATCTTTTTTTATCTTTCATTTTTATAGGGTTGCTCGCCGACTTATAACTGAAAATTCGGAGTCGGCATAGGATAAAAAAACTCATGATATTTAGAGTTTATTCAACGATCTATATTACCAACATCTTGATGCAGCTTACCTAACAAACCAAACTATTCAGCAGAGCTCAGAGTAGACAGTTTCCATAATTATTCGCTTATTAAAAGCTTGAATATTAAAAATGCCTACATTTTGAATTGTTATATCCTAGAAAGATAAATTAATAAAAATAATCAATTCTTGAACCATTGTCTCCGCAAACCGATAGGTTACATCATTTTTTGTTTCACACACACATGACTCAGTAACACACTAGATAATTCTCCCTCTGTTTTCTACCACCCACGATCCACGAGTTAGTCAATAATGATAGACCGGATTCAGATAACCAATTATCAAATTATCTGCAATTTCTCCTCCAACCCAATAAGCCACTCTGAATAACAGAATCACTACCTAATAGCGCAAACGCGTGCGTTTTACCAAACGTTATCTCACTGCCTTGTTGTGACAGCCAGCACACGCCATCTGTCACAATACTCGAAATCGCAGCACCACGGTCACATTACCGGGTTTGTTCTCCGCTCTCGGTCAGACAGGGGTTGGGAAGGGACTCAGCTGGGGTTGTTCGCTGGAACACCACCCCCATCTTCGTAATCAGACGCCACCCAGACGTGATGCACATGTTTCGTGATTCCGTGATATCTCGATGGGATTCCAAAACTCGAAATACTCTCATCTCGATTGAGGATGGGGGAGACCTTTGATTTTGTCTGCACAAATCACGTTTTCTGATTCCGGAGAGATCCGGGATTAAAGGGGGAGGGAGCCATTGGTTTTATTTTTGAATGATCTGAGGATATCCATTCTGTCTTGAAAGAATCATACAAATAGAACACCAGAATACGATATCTTGAGAAGAAATATGATATGAACATATGAGGAAATTCATAAAGTTCATAAATATTTTTAATTAATTTATTTATGATGCATCAAAATGTATATTGAAAATAGTTACTCCGAAACCAAAGGGAAAACGGTAAATTACAAGACAGAATTCACAAACTGTCAACTTATAAACTTTCCTTGTATATTTTATAAATATGGTTATGGAAACAGTTTTAAAATATCTATGTATGTACTAATAAGCTTTTTTTTAACAAATCAAAACTTTACCATAAAATTTTAAAAAGCAACCACGAATTTTAAATTTTAAAAAAACGTAAGACAATATATTTTTCTTGCTAAGATTGTGCATGCTGTTGTACAGAATATCTGCCATTTAGAAGCTTAATCACGTTAAAACTGTTGAAATTCAAATCGTATTCATGCTGTCATAGTGTGAAAGTTTGGACACCACAGCATCCCCTCAGATGTCATCCTCGTAACTTGACTGAGGTTCAAAATTACAAGATCTACCACCAAAGCCCCCTGTTGCTTCGAAAAGGACGTTAAGAAACAATCGATCAACAAATAATAAATCAATCTGATTACATATTACAATCACTTGATAAATTGTAAGGTTAATATTTTGGCGATATCAGAAAAAAATTTAAGCTGTCTATTGTTTTAAGCGAAAAATCATTTAAATCACGCAGAAAAATACGTTAAGAAAAAAGCCTAATTATGAAGTAACAGTTCCCGACAGAATCCTCAGCACCCTCAACCTAGTAATTTTTTTTATGATTTATTTTCTTTTCAACTGTTTCTTGAAATTACTGCACTATATCAAAAAATTGATAGGAAAAAAACCATTTTAAATTTTATATGAGTTTTATTCGCATCGATTTTTAAGAAAAATTAATGGCTGTAATAAGATTTTTTTCCCACTTATGTTTACTATTCATAAAAGCAAGCATTTGTAAGTTGTCCAGGTACAATCTATTGATAGTTAATAATGCTAGTCTCTCTCTTAATGGCTAATAAAATGCAACCAGTGTTACATTTAGAAAGAAATTGCCCTTCCTCTAATAAAAATGTCAATGATGGTTCAACGGTTTAATTAAAACTAAAAGCAAGACGAGAAATAAATTTGAAAATAGTTGAATGGTACAGTGATTAAAATGAATTTTGCATTTGCTTATTAAATCGCTTACAAATTTCAATCCAGTGGCGTAACGTACACCCTCACATTGTGAGGGTGGGCCCAGGTGTTCTAGAGGACCCCAAAGCCTAACTGATACCAAGTACGTATTTGGGCTTGGAGCCCAAAACCTTATTTTGCAGGGGGGGGGGGTCTAGTATTCTTTGTTACACCAATCTTTCAAACGCAATTTTTTAATCATAAAATTTGTTTTCAGAATGTATTTTAGAATCTAATTATACATTTCTATGAAGGCATTCAGTGTCTATATTCATGAAACAATTCATTTAAATAATTTCATGAATGATAAATGAAGATCTAGTAGAATTGTATTGCAATAATTAATAATAATATGAGCAATGTATATATTTCATTGTACAAATAACGGCATATTTGATCTTCATGAAGCACACTTGCATAAAAAAAAACGTGATTCATACGTAGACGCAATGAATCTGTTTGGTCATGATTCGAATTTGGGAGCAGAGGAATTGCGTGGAATAACATTTGCGGATTATTTGAGAGTCTGAATGACTCACTCATGGCTGTAAGCATACGATTTCAGAGCGTGGGAGCGTGAAGTGGTGTCCCATTTTGTTTTACATGTGATTCACAAGATTTATGAAAATACATTATTCATTGATGTCAATGAGTAAATGAAGGTTAAGTCCTTTATGTGTGTGAAATGGAGGAATCTTTACAAAGTTTTTAGATTATTCTCAATTCGGAAAGTTGATATGATGTTTAGGAGTTATTTTGATTCTTATGAGAATCACAGTTAGAAATCATACCCAAGAAATACTTTAAGATTACTTAAATTTACAACATATACAGTGAAAATCGTTTAACATGAAACTAAGGGTACTAAAAATTTTTTTCATGTTAAAAGACATTTCCAAGGGGAAGAAACATATTTCAATGAAATTAAGTTTATTAGAGTGTATTTTATATACCTAGAAATGCACATATGCATGTATTTAACAAAAGTCATTGAAATAAAAACTTTTTAAAGAAAAACATTTTCAAGTTTTTTGAAAAACAAAACATTTACTGAGTTTTTGGAAAATAACCTGATATTTTTCTTTGCACTGTCTTTTTTAGCAACAAAATGTTTGATGTCATCTATTTTTTTGTTATTCATTTCACCAATGGAACGTGCGTCTAAATATTTGCGTGTACTTTCCATGATGTCCCTCATTTTGTATGAGGTGGGAACAGGAACTGCATTATTCATTTCATTTTCGCCGTTGCCATCAATCATACATCATCGTCGTCGTTATTGGACTTTGAACAAATTCCAAAATGTCTTTTCTTCAATAATTGGGACTGTATACACATTATCATCTTCTACTGTAATGAATTCTTCTGAAGATACAATATAAAACAGCCTATTAATACCGAAACTTTCTTCAACATGTCATTAAGTGTCATCTCTGTTTCAATATCCTCCTTCTCCAAAAAAAAAATTCTTTTCGTGTTAAGCGAAAAATGAATGAAAGTTTACGGTTATTTGGCGGAACCATTGTACTAATTCATGTTTATCAATATTTCGTCTTAAGCGGTTTCGCGTTAACGTATTTCACTATATATTGATACGAGAAAAACTACCCTTCAGCGTATATTGTGCAGTACCTAAAAATGGTTTGACTCATTATTTACAGTTTTTCTGTGAGAAACCAGTAATTATAAGAGAATCCAGTTTTCGAATCTTGATTTCCTTCTAAATCCATCGAGCGAAATAACGAAAACTGTTGCTCGTTAAACTAAAAATTTCTTTCCAAAGCATTATATGCTGGGGAAATTAAGAAAATAACACACACTAGTCTAACATTCTTCATTTGACTATAAAAACATTCAGATCTAATTACAATAATTTCATCTATCCCTAGAATAGCATTAACACACACACACAAAATTGACATAATAATATGCTTCATATAATTTTGTGACATTTCCAGGTGATAATTACATTTCTGATTATTTTTTTTCAATTTACTAAATGTATCCATTTTCTTTAAGTAATATTTTTGCATACCCTTTTACCCTATATGCCAGTATTGCGTTGTAGGAAGTTGTAATTCTCCATTCTTTCGTGATGAAGCTGTAGTTATTGTTGCCTTGATTAACCACTTAACAGCTTCTTTTTTTTCTGTCATATTATGTCAAAAAATAAGCATATTTTTTTTAAACTTTTCAGATGAAATCATTTATATAAACTCAAATCAGCATTCAGAAATATTATAAATATTGAATTTAAAGAATTATGCTAATTTTTAATTTTCATTAAAAAACATATTTTATCTTAAAGTTTGCTTTTTTTTCAAATATATAAGAGAACTCAAAAGAACACTTTAAAAAAATGTATATTAGATTTAAAAAGATAATATTGTACATACAGATAATTGCTCTTTTAAAATTCTGTTTCTGTGCGGTAATTTTTAAAACAGGAAGACAAGCATAGTTCAACATCGCAATCGGGACAAAAATAATGTGTTTCTTTTTTCACCCGTTTTCCACAAAATCGTTCCTTTTCGAACAACTCACAAAACATTACCTTGTTGGTCTCAATTTTTTATCGGTGGGAGGAATCAATTTTAATTTTTTTTCTGTCTATTGTAACAGACTGGGCAGAATTCCTGGTCGTCCTTTTTTTTTCATTTACTACCCCATCTCTTTCAATAAGGCCATCTATAATATCAAGCCTGAAATTCAAATGAGATAATTTTCCTCCCATCTTCTGATATAAAACGAAAGCATTCCACAATGATGCATTTAAAAGAAACAAAAATATTTTTTTTGCATTATTTCTTGCCTTTTTTCTGTTATTGGGTAATTTTTGAGATGTTGATCCGTTCTATTTCACCGCAAGAGAAGTCAACTTTCATTACTTCCGGAATCATTTATAGAAATTTCAGACTCACTATCCGAGTCAATATCAGAATTACTTTCTGTAATGAGCCTCTCCTAATCACTCATTTGTCTTCTATTTTAAGCTCCAAATTTAAAAGAAATAGTGTTCGTAGCTTGTGGTACACCGATCTAGTAAAAAGAAAATTCCCGCATCTAGTCTAAAAGAATGCAGTAAAACTAAACATTTGAAACCAGTTAAGACATTTCTATTAGAGACATCTGTTATATAGAAACATTGCACACTAAGCGAGAAAAAAATACTGGAAAATCAAAGAAGTGTCATTTCAAGTGCCCGAGTGGTGTTCGGGCAAAACTGGGAAGTTATTAAGATCCGATAGCTGAAAGATTCAACAACACACTAACGAAAGAAAATTCCCACACATAAATTATGAGGATTAATGTACTATATACAATAGCAGCCAAAAAATGTGTATTATGTTATACTTCAAAGAAAATATATTTATAATTTGTTGTTTATTATTTATCAGAAAACCTTTTGAAGCATAGAAAAAAAAATTTATATATTTCTGTTTTAAGAAATCAAATCTCAAGGTGATTGGTTAAAAGAGAATAATTATTTAAAGCAACAGAGATATTTCATCTTTTTCTCTTTTTTTGTCATAAAATTTCTTTGAAATCACCTAGAAATTTGATTTGAAAAAATTATACTTGAAAAAATTACGTACATATATATGTAATGATCTTATTCTCGTCTTTCAATAATTCTTCAAGAAAATTTATTTCAATTACATTGTATGCGTATAATATCAATTTCTGTGGAGGAGCCGTGACTTATGCTACTGTGAGTTACTGTTTAAAGTCAAGTAAAGAGTGAGAGGGTCGTTAGGCTGATGCTGAAGTTAGAGTTACAACAACTGAAACTATCGGAGCTTCAGTAAGGAGAATACCAACGGGGAGAAGGATTCTCAGTGCTGCGGAAAGATAAGTGTTTGAATTAACTGTTATAGATATTTAAGTTAGTAATTAAGTTGACTGCTCCCTTTACTCAAATTAAAATTGAATAATAATTTGATAAGTCAAGTGAAGTTGTTGATGTTATTAAAAGGTTTATTTTCTATGTATCCAAACAAATTCAACAGTGAACCCCAGGTGTGAACACACACACATATGTGTGTGTTTGTGCGTGCGTGCATGTGTGTGTGTGTTACTTCAATATGCCTTAAATCTTTTGGAGTTTTTCTTTGAAATACTATTTCTTTCTTGTCATGTTGATTAGAAATATGAATTTATTTACGATGGGTTTTAGAGATACATCATAGAAACATATTTACACATTGATAGATAAAAGCAAAATTAAAGCATACTCTCAGAGCTTACGACGGACATAACCGTTTGTCTGGTCATTCTAAAAATGATCTTACCTTTTGTACTCTTATTCGGAAAGTTTATGAAGTATTTTTACTTATAAGATTTCCTAGTCATAGAACGCCATTTGATCGGCTGATGCAATAGATCATCATATGTAATTAAATCTGACAATACGGCATTTCCTTAAAAATTAAAGATACGGTTAAAATTTTATTTCCTATTAGGTGGGGCAGCGAAAAAAGTTAAGAATAAGATGATGTCTTAAAGGATTCAGGGCGATATTAAATTTTTTTTTAAAAATTCCTTTTAAGAAAATCGAAAAAAAAATTATTGTAAGCGTCGAGGATGGACCGAGACATACCTTTATTATAAAAATTCATTAAAAATAACTATTTAACATATAATAATGTAACTATTGTATCGTTGGAAAGATCAATTTTAATAGTATTTTGATTAACCCCTTCCGGACGAACGTCCCATATGCGCGCTGGCATGAAACACCGTCAGCAGCCTAGAGTGTCGCGGGCGAGCCAGCTTGTTTCTCCCTCAATAAGCCGAACCACTTGTGGGCGCGCCAAGCACCTGGAACATTTTTAAGCTGAGTTTTTTTTGACAATAGATGGCATTCTATGCCCATAAGATTTGAGATACATGGAGATCTGGCCTTCTACTCGAAATGAGAGAAATATTACTCACATTCACGTGGTTTTGGTTTTTATAAACATAAGGAAATGTTTCCGAATTGAGTGCTTTACAACTGCTTTTGAAATGAGCATGTGGTTTTTGTCTATAGTGAAGATGAGAGATTTATTTTCGTTAAAGAATTTGATTTGGGTTTGCAATCTAGTTTTTTTATGGATAATTAGATCTGGTAGATAAAATTTGTCTTTTTTTCCTTACTTTTTTTTACAAGGTCGACTTTTACGAATGCTTACAATAAAATGTTTAAAAACTTGTACTTAAACAAAAAGTGGCTGAAGTAAATAAAATATATTAATACGAAATATATGAAGCATATGCCGTTCGTATAATATACAAAACAATATTGAACAACGCGTTCATATTTCGGTATTTTTATGGATTTAGGCTTAATTACACAAAACCCTCCGGCCTGTGAGTGACACTCCCAATAGAAACCTCTGGCCCTGGCGGTACGCATGCGTTTGCGTCCTTCGTTGCAAAAGGGGTAATAGATGACGGGAGAGCTACTTCAACAGGGTCTCGGAGAACATTTGTAAGGAAGACGTTTTTTTTTACCGAAAAGGACGTCTTTAAGAAAGAGGCCAACATGTGGTTTAATTTCAACGAACGAAATCGCCTATTAAATTCTGCCTAAATTTCGTCGTTAAGGAAGAAAACCTCCTAAAGAAAAATCTATAAAGCGACAGTATAGAATAAATGTTTAAAGAAACCGACAGCATTAAGGATCTTACAAGAAGTGACTGGTTTATTGTGAGTCAAGCAACTGTTGAACAAGTTCAGCAATTATTTCAACGAAAAGTCCTACTAAATTCACTTGTGAAGCATCAGATGAACAAATACCCAGCAACTTTGATAAGAATTCTAAATAAAAGGATTAAGTTGCGTCTTTATAAAGAGTGAGACATATTTAAGAACACTTGGTGGGAAATGTAATACCTCTTAGACATTCTTCAAAAGGAACGCATGCTGAAATTTACAGAGGTAAATGACACTGTAAAAAATTTATAATAGCAAAATTCAAACAAACATATGTTTATTTTTAATGTCTAATTTGAGCACAACAAATAATCATAATCAAGATAAGAATTTTGGTTTACTCTGTATATATGTGTGTGTGTGTATAACAGTATTTTTAACACACTTTTAAAGCTTCTCCTACATGTAACGTAATCTTTGAACTCAATTTTTACTCACTTTAAAAGGTCAGATTAATACAAAATTTTGTTCATTTGTCCAGGACCGTGACAAGACAATAATTTAATAATTTTGTTAAATTGACCTGATAAGGATCATCAGGGTTAACGATTTACCATTTCCAGATCCTATCCCGCTTCTGGCGACTAATTTCAGATCCAATTTCCAGATTTGGCGACTAAATGGTTTAGTTCGATTAACTATAAAAGGATATTTTTTAATTTTTTTTAAACTAGAATTTATTATTAACGTTTCAAATGTCTACCGATAATATTAACACAAAAATTTATTACATAGATTTAATTAATAAAGCTTCCTCGGTTCCAAGGAAAGTTTGAAAGGGCGTATTTGTTTTGTATAAATCCGTAAGTGGGGATAAGTGTTTCAAAAATGTAAAATTAATAAACATTAACTATAATTTCTTTTTTAAACAGACTTCGTCTTGAGCTAACAATATCACAACGTTAAAAATTAGAAAAAATTCAACATGTCAAAACAGTAGCGTGTGATGAGTTTTTAATTATAAAGTCTAAAGACTTTTTTCACAGAAAAAAAAAATTACTTCCCAATTAATTTTTTACTCGGAAACTTTTAATTATTTCAGCAACCTCAAACATCTTTAGAGTATCAGTATTTTTTTCTCTCTCAGTAACTAAAAAGTGTATAAAAATAAAGAGATCGAAACGGAATTATGTGTAATAAACAAAACAGGAGTTGTCAAGCGGAAATTGGAGAAGAGCTACAAAACCATTTCTATGAGGCCACCCAAGTAAACTAACCTCTTCCTCCCTTATCCAAATGTTTCTCTTTCTTCCTTTGAATTTTCCGTTTGACAGGGCATAAAATAAACTTGTAGATCCAGTCTTTGGATCATTAAAATATCACCCTTCGTTAGGTAACGGGATAAAAATATATCTCTTTGGAAAAAGGAAAACTCTATCGTGGTGCGTGCTCAAGTGCCTGGTGTGTTTTATTTGTCTGTTTCTTTGAAAATTTCGTGCAGCAAAGAAAGAAATGAAAAGAAGATTTCATTTTTACTTTGAAGAGAATTGTTTGGGTACTTTCTCTGAAAGAGGATCGGTTCTCGGAAAGCTGGCTGAAAGTAAAATCCCTGTTCAAGTGGTTCGAGTAAAAATAACTACGATGTATCATCTATGGAATTGAATTGGACTAAGATAACCTGATAAACGCTTTGATTTTGATATTAGTTCTTCTCCACACAAATCGATTGGTCTAGGTAGGTTTGAAAACCCTGCAGCTTTCTCTAGATTCTTATAGGTTTTAACGTGTATATTTCTAGTTGTTATACTTTCAAGACAAATTTTTTTTTTATCTGGGAACGGATTTCAAAAATCAATTTTAATGTTTACTGTTTTTCTAATCGATTTAAGTCTTTCGTTTTGCTTTTTTAGGCTTGCTGTGCTGAAAGCTTTTAGCTTGCAATTTAGGTCTGATTTTAATCTTTGTTTCTTCATGCAGCATTTTTCCTATCCAAGTTGTGCTCAAAATGAAAATTTTTAGGAAAATTTAAAAAATTCACTGGTCACACAGTCACAGTTTTTTATGTGCATTTATTACATTTTCAGTATCAATTTTAATGAGAGAACTTTTTAAATTTTAGTAAATTTTTTTGCTTTGTTTCTTTAAAATATATGGAAATACAACATGGTAAAAGTTTCCAAACGATGAAAATTCATGTACTTTTTAGCCCGTAAATTTTTTGAATAACTTTGACACACTCATTAGAATGCAGGCAGATTCATGAAGAAATATTCACTTTCTGTACACACTGCTCAGCTGCAAAACAGTAACAATAAATTTTAGTTTTAAAAAAACTAAATAACACACGCTTTTATACTGATTCGAACTAAAAAGTAAAAGAATAATTCTTAATTTAAGAATAAAATGATGAATAAGAAAATTAATGTCATTGGGGGTAAAAACGTGGGATGTTCTAAAAATATATAAATTGTTATAGTTTCTAACGTCTATTCCGAAATGCTGAGTTCGTGTAAAAATGTAGTACAGAGCACCCTACGCTTTTACCTCAATGACATTAATTTTCTCGTTCATCATTTTATTCTTATATTATGAATTTTTTTTTAAAACTTTTTAGTTCGGATCAGTATAAAGCGTGTTCATTAGTTGTTTTTTTTAAACTATAATTTATTTTTCATTTTTTGTAGTTCGATCTACAATAAAATCGTGTATTTAGATTTTTAAACTATAATTTATTCATTGTGGATTTTATCCTTGAGTTTGATATTTGGAGCCGGATTTATGTAGCTGCTGGAATTGCTCTTCAATGGGTATTAATTAAAGGGTCTGAAGTGTATTTATTCTCTCCGTTTACGGGGCCTCGGATGAGTCCTGTATCGTTATATTAGATTCCGTCTTTATAGAACAGGTCAAACAATTAAAAGTGTGTCAAGTAGAAAAAGTTCGAATTAAAAAAATTTTTAATCTACCATGTTTTTATAACGTACTAAAAAGTATAAAATTCCTCCGCGCGTTTGGTTTTTTTTTTTTTCCTTCCTTTTTTCAAATTTTAATGCATTTTTATCCACTTCTGAGCTATGGTCCAATTTTCAAGTCTCTAGCTCATCTTAAAGTCACACAGTTTAAAATCAATTACAAAATTCCTCCCGGACAGACATTAAAAATAGCGAGTTAATAAAAGCATGGTAATATTAAGTGTCCATCGTTTTTTCACCTTTTAAACGCATTGCTATAATGTTAATTCGTATCATCACTTCTAAACACATATTGCATTATAAAAATAAAAATAAAAATAAATGTTTAGCAGTTAGAACATAAATTATTTTTTTTCACATGCACGAACCTTTTTTTTTACTTTCATTTTCAGAAAAATGTTTATATTATGGTAAGATATTTCTAACACCCACCCACCCTCCACTTCTTCACATCAAGAACACTTTTTTTGTGTGTTTTATTTGTAGTAACCACGAGTGTATTTTACACTTGCATATAATTAGCCTTAAATTAAAAATACTCGCTTTAGGGTTACACCATATTCTTTTAGTCGCTAAATCTGGAATTACTCGCCAAATCTGAAAATGGAAAAAGGATTTAGTCGCCAAATTTGAAAATTGTATATGCAATAAGTTGCCAAATCTGGAAGTGGTATATGGAATTATCGCCAAATCTGATAATCGTTATTCCTGAAGATCCTGATAAGGACAATGGAACAAAATTATGAAATTATTGTATTGTCATCAGTACTTGAAAACTGTGTAAAATTTCGAATTATTCCGATCTTTAAAAGTTGGTAAAAATCGAGTTCTAAAATTCCGTTACAAGTGAAACTTATAAAAGGGTGTTAAAAATACCTCCTCAGCAAACTATAGCGTAGATGATAACTTAAAGTTTGTGTGCCTGGCACCTAACGGAAGTGACGTAGGCAACAGTATGCGCGTCATGTTACTAATCAGTCGAAATGGTAGTGTCTTCAGTAAAGAAGTCTTGTGTTCATGAATTTAGCACACTGTCAAGGGAGGCACTTTTTTAGATATGTCAATTTAAGGCAATTTTTAACCTCTCCGGTGCCTTAGGCAATTCAATGGTTACGCCCCCTCCCTATTTCCAGAGCACCCTCCTTCCTCCTTCAGTTCTTACTTTTCCTGTTTTGTTTTGGGAGGGACTTTCCCTTAACTCTTTTACTCTTTCTTTATTTTTGCTTTTTGGATAGTCTTTCCATTATCCACCACCTTTGGACCCACCGTATCCTGGACTGACAGTCATAAGGAAAGGATAGTGGTATGGTTTGGCCACTCTTGTTCATTTTTTACTTTACGGCATCGTTGACCCATCCTTCTGTAAATTAGTGCACTGATTTGATGAAATCATTTTCAGTTACTGTATAGAGTATAAATTATCGTATGAACTGTTTTTAACTTTTTTGTCATCGGTTATCGTTTTATTTATTTTTTTCTTTTCAGCATCCTTATTCTTTCTTGAGTCACACTCATTGTACTTAAATAACGAAGGATTTCTTCAAAAAACGAATGCTTATTTCGAGAAACTCATTAATAACACCATTGTAATCAATTCCCATTGCAATACCATTTTGAGTGCATAGAAACATCAAACTGTTAAGCTTTTCGTCTTCCGTAGTAGATCTCAATTAGGTCTTTACTCTCTTGAGGGCAGAGATACTTCTATCACAATTCGCTAGACGGTGGTACGTTCGCTGTAATTTTAATTTTTTCTCTTTCTTCTTCCCCAGTTTTTTTTTAGCTCTCCCAAATCTTTTGCGCCTTAGGCACATGCCTAGCGTACCTAAGCGGAAAAGTGGCCCTGTGTTAACTCTTTGGTTGTTGCTACAGTTGCAGGATGGCATTGATAGCTTCATTCTCCAATTGGATAAGGCACCACTACACTGGTCGGCAAACGTGCGAAATTTCCTAGATGAATATCTGCCTCACCGATGGATTGGACGAGACTTTGTTACTTCTTTTTGGGCAGGGGGGGGGGTTACGTTAAGAACAAGGTATTCATCCCTCCCCTTCCTGTTGATCTAGGAGAGCTGAAACAGCGTATCACGACAGCTATTGATGGACTTGATTTAGATACCTTAACACTTGTTTGGGCAAAAATTTATTACCAGTTTGATATGAGCCTTGTGCCTAAGGGTTCACACATATAAATATATGTGACTGTCTCTAACAAAACTTAAAATAATCCCATACAATTCTGTTATTAGTAATACATAATATCTTACATTGTTCTTGATTTATAGAGCATTGAAACTATATACTTCTTTATGAATCACCCTGCATTTATGTATTTTATTTTAATATGTGTGCAAAGTTTCATGAAGTTATAAGATGAATAGAATTTTCAAAGATGTTCCTTTGTGTTATAATTCACATTTTTGAAAGATTGCAATTAAAAAAATATATTTAACTAATGTATACTAGCAGCATATGTTGAATTGCTAAGGTACTTCTAATTCAGTCTGAGTAACAATTTTAAGTGCTTGCTTCAGAAGCAAAAGGATTCGTAGTTTATTTTCCAATAAAAATTGGAAAATCTATTTTTTTATTGATTTTCGTCAAGTGACCCTCATAATCTTGGTCTTATGACAATGTTGACACCTGAAAGAACACACAATTTTCTATATCCATGCCATGCCAACGTAAGGACTGATTCTCGATAGATTTAATTTACACCAGCCCCTGAATAATACAACTTAAGTGGATTCAAGAACATAACAACCTAATGTTGCTTAATTTGCTACATAAAGTTGTTGTTTTTTTGCTTCGGTCAAAAATTTATATTGTGACTTTATAAAATAATTATGGCGTTAATAAATAAAAAGCACTGCTTAATTCGTTAAAGTTATCAATAAAAGTAAAGTCTTAATGAATTATACTAGATTTAATTTGAATTAATTTTATTCTAGAGTTGTGCGATGAATCTCTTAATGAAAAAACGAACAAGTAGTGAAAAAAATTTTTGAGCTGGTATCTCATTTTTCTAACTTATCAACATACCAATGAAGACTTCGAGAAACAGTCTTGTTTAAGTGCAAATAACTACATCATTCTGCACGAAAAGTTTATTGGCGTAAAAAATCAAGATATTAACTATTGACTTAAGTTGATTATCATCGGTTAGGTAGCTGTTGACAAAAAGCAATTGGATACTGAGTTTTTTTGCCGAAGTCTCATTAAAATTTACTAACGATTACTTCCCACTCTCTTTAAGATTGAGCCGTAATTGAATTACGACACTTAAATAACTCAATTGGTTAGACTTTCAAATCCTGTAATTAAACTTTTTTATGTGAGAAACATAATTTCAGTAACAACCACAACAGCAGCTTCACCAATACATAGTCCTTATCTATATGGACTGAATTGAGTCCGATACATAAGACTACCTGAGCTGAATTATATACTGATATGTACTCTATACAGATTTAAATAGATCAATTAAAAGATTTTAATAGACAAACCATATAAAACTCACACAACATGAATTTATTTTCAATTATACATAGTCCTTAATAGATTGGTCTACCTAGGACTCGTCTGGTAATCTGCTTGAATCATTCCAGCCAAGTCTATCTGTGGATGGATTTTTGTCATGTACAATGTGTAAGCTCATTTATCTAAGTGACTAAGAGAGCTTCTTTAATGCTTATAAGCCTTGAAATCATAGCAATCTAGGTAATAAAAATGGACTAATTAAAAGCCATCATAAAATAGGACATTTTCGAATGATTTAAAAATACACAATTCTACATACAGTATGAAACTAATGTATGTTTTTTTAATGTACATCTGGTTTTACTTTTCTTCAAGATAGTTGAATATATAATATCAATAACTCTTGAATATTTAATTGATAAAAATTTGCTTATTTAAAGGGAGACAAAGAAATTAAAGCTTAGTTACAAAATTAATTTCTTTAGATTATGAAGAATAAAATTTTTTTTTTTTGTTTATCAGGCAGCTGATTTCGAGATATATGATACCAAAAATGTTCTAGATCTGCATTAACCCTTTCATGGCTAAAGGAAACATTTCCTTTCATTTTAAAGTTGGTGATCGTCGTATTTAATTGTTCTTATCTGCGTTTTTTATACTCAGTATCAGAATATAATATGTGCTGTACGCAATTACGGGAACGGAAACGTTTAGAAAAGAGAAAGAACTGTAAAGCAATTGGCGCCAATAATAAGACATCATCGGATTGTATTCTTATTCTTATTGCTCATTTTAATTTTATTCTCTCGCTTAATTATATATTACTGTTTCTTTTCACACGTTTTATGTTATTCGGCAAATATAATTTTGTGCAATAAAAAAGTATATTTGATTAAATAAGAACAAATACCAGATAATGACAAATGATTCTGTTTTATTCCTATAAAATTCCAAAAACCAACATATAAATATACATTTTTTCTTATGTTTTTTTATTTATTTTACCCCTAATATAAACACTTTTACATACTAATATTTACTCTTAGAAACTTTACGGTCCTGAAAGGGGCCTTGCAAAATCCAAAATAAAGAAAAATGGAAGTTAAAAGGAAAGTAAATTGTTACATTTGATCTGAATAACATTTACGAGTGTAGAATATTTCTTATATAGAACGAGTGGGCAGGGAAAAAGTGCGCCAAATAATTCCCTTGATAAAGATAATTAAGAAATAAAAACTAAGTATCAATTTTAACTAGTAAGAAGCTGATAAAATTAAGTGGTAAGAATGAAATAGCTTTTATCAAAGACAAAAAAAATAGGAACACGTACAAACACTTAGAAAAACTAAGAGGAAACAATTTTCACATATAATACTTATGATAAAATGCAAATATAAAACATGCTAATAATTTCTCAAAGAAAAATCTCATATTATATCATATTTCTCAGTTGTTAGAAATTCAAAACCCCTTTATTTAATTAAATGAAGACAAGAACAGAATTATAATAAACTTAGCTATTATCATTAAATTTAAGAATATTCTTTATTACTTAAGTTTATTTAACTAGGCAGTTATAATGTGTAATTACATTACAGAAGAATAACTTTGTTTAATTTTACCATTAAGTAACAAAGATTTTATTTTCCTCTTTTGATAATTAAGTCAAACATTTTTAGAATTTCAACATAATACAGTTCACTTCGTAGAAAAGGATTCCAGATTTAATTAAATCCCACCAGAGTATTTATAATAGTTAGTAACATACACTGTGTTAAGTACAATTAATCTGCGATAGTTAAGCAGACGTGGCTTTTAACAAGTTATTTAACTTCATTATACTCGCAGACTGTTTGGGAATAACAATTTACCACTCTAGAAATAATTTAAGAATCTTTCTTGTCATATATATGGTCCCGGAAACCACAACCCTCCGTTCAGCAACTCAGCAAAGAACGGATCTTCTGCACCGTTGGATGCTCAAAAGACTGGATCATTCCTCAGACCAGGAAACTTTCCGGTAATTCGTTTACAGGCTTCAAGTCCCTTCTCTTTTCATAAAATGCTGAACTCGCCCAAATAAAAGTGTCTAAACCAGAGCTACTTGAAGGCAATTCATCGCAAAATGAATGCGTTCCCCCATCTCTTGTTTACAAACACCTCCATGTGTCGCAAAATTGCCGAATTCCGTTTTCCATTGTTTGAAAGGATACTTTGATTAATCAGATTGTTGGAACAAAAGGTACTAAAGGAGAAGAGTTGGGGTATAATTGCATTAAGAAAGATTTAATGAAGAATTCGGAATTGAAAAGGAATTCGGCATCTTAGCTTTGAAGAAGAGTTTCTGTTCTTCGCTTAAACAAGACGTTGTGCTATGATTTTAATTACACTTAATCTGATTAAAACGTAGTTGAAGTCTCGCTGAAAGGGTGAATTGGAAGATATATTTTCCTCGAGGTGTTTTCCTTAGTACATTCATTTTCTCGTAATGGGCGATAAAGCCTTTTGGAGAAAAAAATGAAGCCATAATTACTGTTGATTTAAGAGTCTTTTGTATTTACTCTCATTGCATAAAATAAAAATAGGGAGACGTAAGTTCATTTATTAAGAAATATATGGGATGTTTTTAATTGTTCGCATCATTCAAATTTATGATTATTTTACTTAAGATATCATTATTTTCTCACATATATGACTTTTTCCCTCACTTAAATGTTACTGTTTTAAGATTAAAAGTATAGCATTTTCTTTTTCACTCTTTTCCTCCTTCGTGATTTTTCTATGCTTTAATAAGTTTTAGAAGCAATGAAACTCAATAATGAATTTACGTAATGGTTTATCATTAAAACGCGTATTTCATTGAAGATGAGATTTAATGTATCGTCATGAATGAATTAAAAAACAATGCAACTAAATTTATGTCATATCTTATATACATTGATTCAAAGAACACTGTTGGCCCTTATAAAATTTAAACACCATGAGGAAAGCAAATACAATAGTGATATTTATTGTATGTAATCAGTATGTCAGGAAGACAAATTGATTGAATTTGTAAGAAATTTGGGGTTCACAGATGTACGAAATTAGTTGAAGCAGCTTCCACGCTTGGCAGATAAAACGGACCTTACACGGTTAGTCATGGAGTTAAACTGGGTTTGGATGACAGAAATGGGCTACCTGTACCATATTATACCATTATGTTTCAAGTTTAAGCCTCACTTCCTCAACCGTATTAACTGGAGATGGATGGCAGACCAGTCACTCATCAACCCAAAACCAGATGGTTTCTATGGTTGACAGATCTGAAGACTGTGTGGGCCAGGGTAGCAATCGAACATCATGTGTATCGAGGAAGTCAGAACTCCAACCTTATAAAACAGTTCCCGAAATAGAAATCAACTGCACAACTTTTCTTTTGTGCATTACTCCAGATATCATTTACATATCCCAGCCTCTTTTTCCTTTCATGTGACTGACAATTATCACTGAATTCCTTCCAGGTGTTTCTATTTTAACGGCCAGCAGTGTATTTAAATAATTAAAAATTGCAGTTTTTGTAAGCATTTGTTTTTAAAGTTTAAGTATATTATTTTTTAAGGGACAGAGGTAAATTAAGGATAAACTATTTTGCCTTGTAAATGCTATGTAAATGTAAATTTTCTTTCGATGAATTTTCTTTAATTTATGATTGCCTTGAACCCTCCATGATATAGCTCGATAGTTAATTCTTATAATTTATCCGTCTAACAAGAAAAGCATTTTAACCACAGCTCAAAAACTGCCACATTAAGACATTTCAAATGAAGAAGATGCAATATTGCATCGGCCATCATTTTTGCCCAATCAGCTTATTAAATACCGAAAATCCTATAACTATCCAAGATTTTAGCCGTTTCCTATAGAAAAATTATGAAAAATTTTTAACCTATTTTGGTTTAAACTATTGGTCCCTATTTTAACCACAACTCAAAAACTGCCACACTGGCAAGTTTCCAAGTAAGAGGATGCAATATTAAATCATCATCATTTCTACCCAATCAGTGTATTAAAGGCCGGAAATCACGATTATACAAGATTTTAGCCGTTTTCGATAGGAAAAAGTATGAAAGCTATGGTCCCTGGAATATAAAGAAGAAAGCTTTCGTCCATTGTAATAACTCTACTTCGTAGCTTTATGTATGCTAAAACAATAAAATATCTCATCAGTTCATCGACTGCAACCAGATAAAGATGTCACATCAAAATGTTTGATTCCAATTAAATCGCTGCATATACGTATACGCAAAGTTCTATATTGCTGAACAAAAAAAAAAAAATATGGTTTTTTACATCAGCAACATTGAATCAATTTTCACAAAATTAGACACACACTTGCTTTACTTCAAAATAAGCACACGTTTAATTCTATACTACTAGACAGAAAATAAAAACCACAGAGCATTTTATTTTTACTCATTTCAACCTTTTGATAGCTAAAAAGTAGATATTTTTTAGTGTTTCTACATATTTGTGATTTTACAATGCATTTTGCAAGAACTTTTATAAAATCTACATGCTATTTCATATAGATTACTACCGAATTATTAAGGGAATATGCATTCCACAATGGACCTACATACTGACGAGCTTAATCCATCTAAACTGTCCACACGAGAGCACTTTTGGTTTAAAACCATCCAATATATTTCAATCCAGTTTCATTAATAACCCTCATCCAAGAACCTTCCTGTAAGCTATTCTTTCCCGCCAAACAATCGGCTTATTCGAGTCTGAAGATGTTCTAATCGGATTATGCATAGAAACTATCCTGCTCCTCTTGAAATCCTCCACCATAACTCAACGGTCTCCTCTTCAATGTAAATATTGTCTTGTATTACAGTGGCTCACATTGTTGCAGTAACTTTTACCTGAACAAAGTCCCGGATCCAATTATCCGTTCCGGAGATATCCGGTTATCGGGAGAAACAGGAAACTTGGGATTTGCCCTTAATCCGGAAGCGTAATCCTTTTCTCGGGTTCTTCCTACTCCCCCGCAAGTGGATTCGAATTCGTTAAGGTATGTTTGTTATCGCAACTCTTCTGTATCTGGAGATGATTTTTCGAAAATAAAGAAGAGATGAACTTAGGGATCATTCTTAATGGCCAAAGAATCCAGGTTGTGCTTAGTAGAGAAAGATCTTGAAATTTTTATTGCTTGTTATTTTATCAAAAAAGAAATTTTTCGTCATCAGGACTTGTATTTTTTCTCCCTAACTTTTTTCATCTAGGAAGATTTCTTTGTTTCATTGTTTTTAAATATCTCATCCCAATTTTACTGGATGATAAAGATTCAAAATCAAGCAGCCATTCCATTACAATTTGCATCCCCATTATCAAATAATACAATGTAATACAAATTATTACTACATTCTAAGTTGTAATATGAAAGTGAAATTTGATTATTGTTATTAGTGTCGAAAATGATTTAGAGTATCTGAATCGTTGGAGGACTGGATAGAACACATAATCCTGTCGAGCTCTTATTCCCAATCAGTGACGTCTGAGAGACGGTTGTAATTTTTATTGTGTGATCCTGGTATTTAGTACAAGAGACAAATTACGGTTTTATAAAATAAAATTAATTTTTTTCTGAGAAAAATTTTAAAAAACTAATATTAAAAGATATTTTTCTAAAACCTACCAAAAACAGAAATTTAAAAGTCAATGGAATGGACAGGGCGTTGTGACGTTTGAAACAATAAAGGTATCGTGATTTGAAAAATAAAATTTAGTTTAAGTCACAGCTATTATTTACATTAATTTACAATTTAGTACTATTAGATGATTTTAGAGTCCCAATTTCTATTGCTTTGTGAGGGAGGGGTCTTGGTGTCCGTTCCCTGAGAAGTTTTCGCTCCAACTCTCCTTTCTCTCACGGCCCCCTCTCGGTCCCTGCGGTTGACCGCTGCCCGCGTCTTTTCTCTCCATACATCCGGCCGTGGGCGGCATGGACTCCTCACATCAAAGGTTGACGGGGCTAACCAAGACACGTCTGCGCAATATATTAACTACTGCAGGTGTTTTTGTACATGTGGTGATCAATTCTCCTAAAACTGATCCGGCCGTGTGAGGGAAGTCACAGGTGTCCCAGAGCTCAAAGAGGGGACTTCACAGCGTAGCCTAGCCAATCTGATTGCAGCGAAGAAATCCGAAGCCTTAACATCTTCTTATGTGTGTTTTTGTGTGTTTATGTGTGTTATGTCTCTCACATTATGGAAAAAAAACCATCGAATGGGAAATGCACGATGTAGTTTGCTTCTTAATTTGTCATTTGCTTTTTAGAGAGGCATATATATATATATATAATATAGCATAAATTACTTTACTTCCCTAAAAGCCAACAAAAGCATGTCAAAGTAAGGCAGGTAAAATAATTTCAAAATGAGCATTGGAATGGTAAAATTAGACTAGATCGCTTGAAAATTACAACACACGATTAGTTACGAAGTTAGTAATGATTATTTAGAGCAGATACCTGATGAAAAATTGGAGAAAACAAAGCAAACATTATAAGGTTAATAAATTTGAAGAAGAATATCCTCAAGCATCCAATATACTGATAAAATGTTACAGTAAGTTCCAAATTATGAGGTCCATAGCCAATAGCCATACGTTACTTTTAAGTGCAAAATTAATAATGAGATCAAACCAACTCATGCGGAGTTCCAGAAAAGTTAACTACGTTGTACCATATAGCAATTTGAGTATAAGCCTTAATACCGGCCCAAATTATATTGAAATAAAAAATAAGTTTCACAGAATTTCATGTAAAAACATCTTAAATTTAATAACTTTCCATAATTTGGGTGAAATAAAAGAGAATCAAAAAGAGGAAAAAATTAACATTGACCATAATTGTCTCTTATCAGTTTGTTTATTCTACTATTTTCAGATCATTCAGCCCTCAACAACCACATTGTAATGTTTTAGGAACCCTCAGATACTTCATTGCTTACATTCAACACCCTTTTAGTCGTTTTTCTTTTTTTTATTACTATTATTCACTTTTTATAAAAAAATTTGCTAGAATTAAAATAGTGTTCGCTCAAAAAAATGCTTCTTTAATTTACAGTTAATTGTTTTCTTTTTTGGTTTTCATCTTTCTGAGATCAAACAGACTTCCAATAAGGTTTGACATAATAGATGAAAAATACTATTCGAAAGATTAGATAAAACATTCAATCGACATTCCTCAAGAACTGATTACAGGGAAAATCGATGAGGGTTGCCTTTTATAAATTTATCTATTCTATGATGTGTTATATCATTCTGAAATTATTAGGATTTCTATTCAAACACATAAGCCTATTTATTTCATTTATGGAAGATCTTTCAGTACTTATTTTGAATTAGTTGTTTATTTTTTCCCTTCCATGAATTTTAAGAGAAAAAAACATCATAAATAAAAATTGTGTTATACAAAAAAAAGTTTAGAAAACATGTTTTCAGACTTAAATGAAAGCGAAATAATTACTGTAATTAATTTTGAAAATATTTTCTCAAAAATAAATTTCAGCGTGTGCATTCATGGGAAAAAAATATCGCTATGACGAGACCATTAATTAATTACGGAAACATTAAATTATTTTAGTCTTATTTTTGAAATAAATTTGAATTTATTCCCTTTACTAGATATAAAATTCATTAGAAATATATAATGATCCCTTCTGCATTAATAATTGTAAGAGTAATTACTGAAAGATTTAGTACAATTTCGATATGGGAGGGATATTAATTCATCACTGCTTTGTAATTATTTGCCGTAAAATCTCATTAAAATTTAATTATCAAAAAATTAATAAAAATTTGTATGTTTTTTGCTTATAGCTAGATAATTCATTTTATAAAATAAATGATGTTTACGTTTTTCGGTAAAAACTTAAATGAAACAAAAGATTCTAAGGTATACTGTTTCATGTTTTTCTATCTGAAAATAACATAATTGGAGAATATATATTTATTTTCCTTGGTGTCTGGCTATAACTTTAGTTATTTATACTCCATGCTTTCGTTTACGTATTATTTTTTATTAATTCATTCTTTTCAACTTACGTTTTGCTAATGAGTAAATAAAAAATCAACTATTTGTTTGGCTTAAAATGAAAAAATTACCTTTTTCCATATTAAGAAATAAGTTGTCCCTTTTCTCGTTTCTTCATTAGGAAAATATTTTGAAATGCTATGCTAGTAAAAGACAAAAATTGAAATTTTGAAAGTGTTATTTTTGTAATCATTTTTTTTCCTGAAAAATACGCAACTAAAATAAATAGTTTCTTGCAATAATTTAGTTACTCTATTTTTATAATTTTACTGTTTATTCTGCATTTTTAATCGTGAATGTCTGCAAGGTAGCATAAAAAAAAATGAGCTAATGCGTAACGCGATATTTTTTTTTTATTTTTCGAACCAAGCATCTGTAAATATATTTCAAAAGCCTTTAATAAACTATTCCTTAGTAATCATAGCTAAGTAAAAGAAAATTGTTTTATTGATTCATTTACATTTTTTGTTGAACTCACGTTAAGAAAAGTAAAAATATTTCAAACTCTAAATTTTTAAATGCAAAAATAACCTAAGATGGAAAAAAAATTTTTAACCATCGTATTTCATCGAATATTCTACATATGAGAGAAAAACTTAAATTCTGAAAGAAAAATAGTGAAGTATTTCGTTCACAGGATCCATATCCTCATAAAAAATGCGCGTGTGCGCTCGTGTGCGTATGTGCGTGTGTGCGCGTGTGTATATGAGTGAGTGCATATGTGTATATGAGTGTATGCATGTGTGTATATGAGTGTGAATTCGCGTGTGCGTGTGTGTGAGAGAGATATAGGAGTGTTCGCGCGTGTCTGTGTGCATATGAGTGTGAGTGTGTGTGTGTATGAGAGAGATATATATATAAGGAAAAATCATTAGTTTTGTTGCTTAGTTCAGAACTATGAAACGAATTTTCATTATACAAACATTTGTAATAAGCTCAATGTAATTGCTTCATTACAAGTGTTTATTTGACTTTTTTTGCGTTATTTATATATATATATATATATATATATTCCTCATTTCCCCATACTATTAGTTTTCATCTACTTTGCGTTTATGACAACATTGATTATTTTATTTGGAAATTATTAAATTGATGGAACCTCTCATTTTTGAAAAAAAAAAATTTCCTTTCGCGCGCGTATTTTCTTTCCAATAAAATATCTTTTGCATTTTTATACGTTTTTCACGTTTCCTCAGTAAATAATAAATTGTTCTTTTTAAGTAATTCCTAAAATTTTACCTTGCATACCTTCATGCTACGGGTATTTTGGAGGGGAACTCCTTTTGATTAATTTTCTTAGTATTCTTCTGGTTAGATTTTTATCTTTAGTATTTTTTTCTATGGTTTAAGTTTTTCTTATTTCGGGTTATATAGATATTGTTATTTCTATAGCAATCAGATTTCTCATTTTTAGAAATTATTCATAATTTTTCACATAAATTTTTTGCATAAACTATTTTATTATTTTTCGTGTCCCAGAGATATCGTAGAAATTGTAGAGAAAAATTGGGGTCTTAACCCAATATTTAATTCTACAACTTTGTTCCTAAGATTAAACGTTTCCTAATATATTAGTGTAGCTATTTAACTATGATCTACTATATTGTGTATTGTACTTTGTTATACTTCTACGTTGTGACATTTCCCACCACACAGCTGTAAATCGACTTCTTTTGTGGATACGATCACCACGTGCAATGACATCTGCCTCCTTAAAATATTGCGCGGTCTTGGACATCACCCCGAAAACCTTTGAATACCACGAGAAAACCCTTACTCTGCTCATGAACTAGATACAACTCGAGGATAAAGGGGGCCGACTGCAATGATAAAAAAAAGCCTAGAGAGGGCAGAGAGAGAAAGACGGTTGTAAATTTTCGTAGAGTCGAGACATATCTCCTACCTCACAAACAACAGAACCTGGACTCGAATTATTAATTATTAAATTCTATTATGAATTTATTATTATTAGAATTATTAAATTCTAAACAATAGTGTAATAATTTCAGTGTGTATACATTGTAATTAATAGCTGCGATGTAAATATACTAAATATTTATATTGAAAAATATCAAGCTACTTTTATTTATTTCAAACGTCACGTGTTATATTTAACTTTAAGTCAGATTTAAAAGAATTTATAGTATGATTTGTGATTTATGTATAGAAAATTTGACAATTTACTATATTATTATATTATATTAAATTTCTACTTTGAAATTCAATATAATATAATAATATTAGTGAGTATACAATCCATCCATTCCAAAAATCGACAAGTTCTGAACAATTTATGAATTTCTGTTATCATATAGAATAAGATTATCTTATCCTGATTATCCAAAGTACAGTCATTAATAATACATTATTTTAATATTTTAGTCCTGTTTTCTTTTTGAATACCTAAACATTTAAAATTAAAATATAAACTGTTTTTTTTTTAAATATGAGGTTAGTCTTAGCAAAGATTTTCTTTGGTATGATAATAACAATTCTTGCAATGATATGAAGAATTCAAATATAAGATTAAATTAATATTTGGCCTCCCTTCTCACTGGTCATCACATCTCATTTTTGTGAAATATCTGAATGCGAATTATCGTCAACATTAGGAATAATATAATATTTATAGACAAACATAAAATATAAAAAGTTTATTAAATGTCATAAAAATCACAAACTCACTTCTTTAAACTAAACAGTTTAAAGAAGAGTTTGACAATTCTTTCTCAGAATTGGAAACTTTAAATTTCGAAATGAATTTTCTTGATCAAAAATGTCATTCAAATCTACTAATTTGGTTCGACTTTCCTTTTAGATATACAAACATAAAATATGTATAAATTCCAAATGTAATGTTCCAAATTGCTATAATTCTTACTAAGCAATATGTGAATATTGTTTCAAAGAAGTGATTTTTTTTTCAATCTCTGAACCAATAAAACAGCAAAGAAAGAACTAATAAATACTGTGATAATAAGAAACAAATCATGTTCTACATCCATACATCATTTATTTACATCAAAAATATGGCGCCAACAGATGAACAACAGCCTCAAGAAAAGAACAGATAATAATAGAAAACAGCTGCATTTTCTCTTGAGTAGAATAGCAGATGCCTTTTTCTTCAATGTTTTTTCGTACAAAATCAAAGTCACAAATTATTTACATAATGTTTACGGATCAACAACAGTGTGTTTGTGCTGAAATCGGTTAAAAATAAACAGTATAACTTTGCACAGCATACAAACTTCACTCTCTCTTTACATATACATACACGCGTCTCTCTCTATATCTCTCTCTCTTACTATATATATAAACACTTTTTATATATAAAATAAAAGGAGCAAGGAAAAATGTTCAAAACAAATAATAGAAGATAGTAACATATGTTCTAAAATTGTAAATTTGTTTTACACTTTTCAAAAACTTAAATTTAAAAATATTGTAGGAAACAAATATTTAGTTTTTATCGAAACGACAAGGTGTAAAATTTATTCTTAAAATTACAGTTTAAAAATGCAGTTTTGACCCAGATTAATTCCCCAAAATAACAACCACAAAATAAAAACAATTTTATGATTTCTAAAAGTGCCATTTATACTGAATAATGTCATTAAATTTAATATTCCGAGGGCAAATTTGAAGTAGACTTTCAAAAAAATATCTAAAAACAGTATAATTGTGTTTCTTGTGAAGAGTATACATGGCAGTCATAAATTCTTTGCACCTACTCAAAAGAGGTAAGTTCTCAATTTAGTGGAATTCCAATAGAATCTAGAACTGAAACATGTTCTCGTTTTAAATGTTGGAGATATCTTATTGAAATCTGTTGTTGTATTCACTTGATTAAAGGTATTATCTGTAATGTGATTTAGGCAGAGTAAAGCGTACTTAGAAAGACATACCCTTAAGAAGAAACTATTCTAAAATTATCGAAAAGTAATGAAAAACATCTAATCCTCAAATATTCTTATATCAAGCGTGTAACTGATTAAATTTTCAAGGGCACATGCCCACTATGTTCATACCTTGCATTTTTGCTGGGCAGTTAGAATTATATAAAACATGCAACAATTGTGGGCACTTTATCTCTTTATTTAGGGTGGGTGGAGTGTACTCTAAGGGCACAATCACATTAATACCATTACGATTGTGAACGACTGAATGAAATGAATAACGACTTTGAACGTTTTGGTATTGTTCAGATTCATGAAACTGGCTGATCATGTCGAGGAATAGGCCTCCGCTTGCACCATACGGACACGACTAAGCAAGGGTGTTGGTAGCAAAATTTACTGAAAGTAACTCGATGGAATAAAGACCTTGGAAAACCGAAATGCACGAATGCAAGGATAAGTTAGGTGATTGCGTAATAAGCTCGAACTGCACCCAGTACATAATTGTCTGCTATCAATTCTGATACAGCCTTATGACCTTAACTGGCAGGCTTGGGCCCTCACCTGCCTTTAAGACGTCTGCCTTTAACCGCACAACATTGGCTGAGTCGTCAAGCCAATCTTCATGATTCTCAACTACTAGTACTGCATAATATCCAGGGATGTGAATCCCGCTTCAGTCTTGGAATCGGTGTCTCCTGAATTCATGAGTAGAATTGCAAAGGCCAATGATCCCAATGAAAGTTTGTTTTATAAAAGCATGCAAACGTTATTACTTGTGTAAGGGAATTTAATCTTTTATGATAATAAGTCACCTCTAGTCACACTTTTTTACAACTTAAACAGTTCAATGGTACGTTGAGAACATTAGTTTAACTGGTACTTCACCTTGGAACCATTTTTCAATAAGATAATGCCACAAGCCATTCGAGTGGATTCAATCTCCTCTCTGAATTGCTTCCTATTCTTGATAGTTTTGTTTGGCAAGGAAGTTCTCAAGACCTTTCTTCAATTATTTTTATGGGACATAGTAGGTTTCAAGACTTAAAAAAGCTTCCAAAATGTCGCAAATCTTAATGCGACATCTAAAGAAGTTCTGAAAGAATGTATCGCAAAAGGAAGTATAAGATACGTTATCACTCCTAGCATCAACTTATACAAGTATATATCGCTATAACGCGAGGATTTCAGCAATCAACAAATTCCATCATTTAATACGCCTTCGTTAATCATTAATGAGTTCTACGACTTTGAATATTTAATCATTCAGCTATTTTTGCGTATGTTTAAATTCAACAAAAAAATCAGGCTTTTTCCTTCATAGAGTGCAAGTTTTCAGTCCCAAAATGGGGGTGCAGTGACCTAGTATTTTTGATCCTGAACTCGTGGCCGGAGTGTCGTGAGTTCGATCCTTAATGCCACTGAAGACCCGCCAGGTAGAGAGGCTGATTACGTTAATTGTTTCCTCAAAGACTCATTGTCCTCCTGTTGAAGTGGTGTGGTGATTAGAAGAATGGGTGCCAGCTCAGGTTATAAGGAGCGTTGCCAATAGTCCTCATGTTGCTTTGTATTCGACATTGATAAATATTCACTAACTCTGATTCAAAATAGTTTTTTTAATATTATGTTATTTATTATGATAATAAGTTAATTACTTAATGCTCTTAATTACTATCATTATTTATAATCAATGTAATTTATACATATGTCAAAATTTCCTTTTTTTACATTTACAATCGAGCCTCCATATAACAAACCTCCATATTGCGAATTTTTCTATATAGGGAACTTTTTCCTGGAACCAAGAACATTTCATGAATTTCTTTGTAAAATAACGTCCCATTAGCGAAGTGTGTTTTCTGAATAACAAACTTTTTCTCTCTTGTGAATCAATTTTTTCCCCCATTTTTGAAATATTTTTGGTACATTTTATGCAACTTTTAGCACATTTCATGGTGGTCATAAATATTGAACTGTTTATATTAGGTGCCTAACTCACCGAGAGAAATATAATTCTGGGCATTTCATCCAAGAAGTGCAACCCTTAACCCTCATTGTCCACTTCACTGGAAGCATCTTCACCCTCAGTGGAGTCTCGTGCCCTTGAAATATTCTCTGTCCATTTGTAGTATTGAACAGTTAGTTGTACTGGTAACTTCTTTTTTTTTGTAGCTAGAAAATGTAACGTGCTTGAGCATCAAAGAAAAAATTAATTCTTCAAGAAGTGGATAAAGGCGTCAAGAAACTTTTCTTGCAGTTTTTCTTTCTTTTTTTTTATAGGTAAGATATATGAAATAAATATATATTAATTTTCCAAAAGCTGTGAATAATTACTTTTTAATATATAGTGTTTATGAATTTTAAAAATTATTTTGTGCGGTTTATAAAGAAAATTGAAAGATGTACCTCAATATAACAAATTTTCCTAAACGAACTTTTTTTCGTGATTTAGCGACTTCGTTATATAGAGGTTCAACTGTATTTTACGAATGTAAATGAATAAAATAAAGTACAACCGTTTACACTCTTCTTTATTTTTTCAGTATAAGAAAATAATACATATTCCAATAAAATTCAATTAAATAACTTAATATATAAGAGAAATCAATCTTGAAACAAATCTACCTTAGCAGCATGCGAACCATAAAAACTCAATCATTTTTAAGCAACTCGTGAAATGTTTCGAAGACTCAAGTGTTTCAGTTCTCAGTTTCTCCACTGTCACTGGCAGCAGTCATTGAAAGTCAATTATGTCTTCATCGGTCTCTTTAAAATGAACAGGCAAGTGAAAATTAAGTCAACAGGAAGTGAACGAAGAGTTTAGAGTAAAACTTTTCTTCTTAATTTCACATCGGAAGAGATTTTAACGAGGAAACTTTTCAGCTAATGAGGTGTTGATGGCAAAAGAAGACGCACTTCTCAAACTTGGGGATTATTATTTTCTCTCCTTCACGATATTCTATATCAGTTTAAAGTGAGGAAAGTATGTACTTCTTTCGACTGCACTCTAAGTAAAGACGGAAATTGGAAATTTAGCCTTTTCTATCGTGGAGGTGTTATTAGTTTCAAATTCAATTTGTAAGATGCCTTTCAATTTTCGGAAAAATATTCTTTGTAATGAATACATGTATGACATTTAGGAAATTCTAAATTTTTTTACTTGTTTGGGGAAATTTTATTAAGATGACATTCTTTTATTAAGTACTGTTGAATTTAGAGTAGCTTAAAGTTTCTAATATATCTCAATCGATATCTATAACAGCTTGAGAAAGAATTTTTAGACAGTTACTTTTCTTCTAGTCTACTAATGATTATATTGTTTGGGTATCTCCAAATGTCTTTTGCAATTTTTAGAATGTATTGGAATTTTCTTAAATTCACGATTAAAACATACTATCAAGTTGTGACGGATCTATATGGTTTTTCACTAACTTCTTTTTTCCTTTAATTCAAATTATTTATTTCAACCAACCTTTATCGAGAGCCAGACGAGATTTATGTAAATAAGGAATATTATATACATTCGGTTTTCACGAGTTGAAGAGAGCTAAGTAAGAGGAAATGAGAAGTCAAGGGAATTAAAGATCAAGAAGTCGACACGTAGTTGTTGACAAGTTAAGTGAGCTTGATACGTTTTGATGTGCGCGAAGAGAAGCGGATTTAAAGTATTGAAGTTCACTATTACGGAGCGAGGAGTCTTCGTCCCTTCATCCAGCTAAATAGATTGTCTGAAGTTCATCACGAAAGAACCGCAGCAGTAAAATATAAGGTTAGTGACTTTGATTAAGAAAATCAGATTATTATTGTGAGGCGTAGTTGTAATTGTGCGTGTTTAAGCTGTCCTAGATTCAATTAAAATTCTGTATTATTATCCGCTTGTATTGATATCTCACCTCTACACTCCACCCTCGTTTATTTATCTTAATTAGTATTGATTTGTGTCTATTCATAATATATTGATAAGAAACAATAAATCAGTTTGAATTGGAATCATGCCGTTCGATCAGTTAGTTCCTCCAACACATCCAGCCGGGTTTTCAGATAGACAGGAAGGTATTAGTGTAAGGGGTGGCTACAGGTCACCACAAAGTTGATAAATTAAAATATATATAAATATGTTTCTCAGATTTTTTTGTATGGTTTAAACTTTATGAAGTTTATCCTTTTATTTTTAATTACTCGAAACCAACTACGATTTCCAGGTCTTGGCTATCTGTGAAGCTACAATGCAATTACTTGCTGCTGGCCTGCAAAAGTTGTCTCCTTCATAGACTCCCAAGATGCAATTTTAGCTTTAAGCAGTAATACATTAACTGATTTCCTTAACATAATTCAGTGCCGAACTTAAATTGCGGAGCAAATCTCATATGACTGAACTGTAGCCAAGTCATGTTGGGATCCCCGGCAATGAGAGAGCCGACCAAAACGCCAAGCAGAGAGCCGAGTCGTCTCAACCGGAAGTCCTCTTGACTCTCAGAAGAGCAAAAAGTGTTGTTTTTACATTCATTGACAAATATACTACTGTGACCCCAAAACCCAAGAGCCTTGGAAAGCCATGAAAGACTTTGGTCACTGTTGGTCCAAGAAGCCCAGCACAGACGTTGGATAAATAAATTTTTAATTAATTAAAATGATTCAAAGAATATTACAAAGCTACTCACAGATGACTAAACAAAAACTTTAGTAGTTAATTTATGTAGTCACTGTAGCCTAATGGTTATGGTCATAAACTCAACGAAGGCGTGTCATGAGTTCGACCCCTAGAGCCATTGTAGACCCGCAGTGTAGAAAATGCCGCTGCAGGTTAAATCAGCCGAGGTTAATCCTCCTGCTTGCATGGCGTGGTAGCTCTAAAAGGGAGTTTCAGAAAAGTTGTTCTTGTCACTTGACCGAGGCTGAAAATTTCGTGGCCAGTAGCCCTCGTGTTCCTTTATAGTGCGACGCTAATAAAGCTCTCGTTCTTTCTAAGTCATCTACGAAACAGCTTGAGCAAATAATTATGTCTTTGCTTGAAATGAGAAGGATATAGATCTTAAATGAAGGGGGAAACACACAAGTACAAGCTTCATTTAAATACCCCAAGTCAAATCTTCTTCAGCTACAATAGTAATTTATGTCATTTTCACTTAAAAACAAAGGCAACTGATAAAGTCAATTTATCTTTTTGAATACATTTAAAGTCACAGGTTCTCAACGTGGGCGATAACGCCCCCTTGTGGGCGTTTGTGACTTTCAGGGGGGCGGTAAGAAACCCAGAGCAAATTAGAGGGCGTTGAGATGGCATGGAGGGGCTTGGGCAGATTAACCAACTATAGTCTAAAAAAGACTAAGAAAACACTCTGATTATTACTAACAAAAGTAAACTTTAATGCTGTTTACCTTATGTTGATTGAATGTATTCAAATCATTTCTGTATTACATGTACGAAAATTCCCATATTTCGGTAGTTCGGGAAGTGGATGAAAAACTTAAATATCACATTACATTCAGACCTTCATTAAACCGAATGATACACTAAATTTTAATTTCTGTAATGCACGTGTTGTCTTTGTCTGTGAGCAGTAAGAAAAATGTTTCGTCCACTGGATTTCATTACGAATATTATCCAAGAAACATAATAAAATATGTTAGTGAGGCTGAAACTGTCAATTTATATTTATCTTCGTATCATAAAAACCCCTTCCTGTCTTTATAACAAGTAAACTAAAACTTTTATTCCACTCTTTTAAATGAAGAAATTCAGTAACGTTTCAATTCCAACATTATGCTATCTAGAACTAAAATATATAATATTACACAGTTAATTATATTTGTGTGACAATAGCTATTTCAGATTCGCAAATAAAAAAAATAGAGCTTTAGAAAAATTAAATTAAAAAATATATTCTGTTAGTTTTAGGATATGTTTTAAAACTTAACTCTTGTTTTCACTATGTATTAAGTACACTTTTATTCCTCTAGAGTGGGAGGGGGCGGTATCGAAATATTCTCTAAAAAAGGGGGCGATTTCGAAACATTCACTAGAAAAGTGGGAGCTAGCTCAAAAAAGTTTGGGAGCCTGTGATCTAAGGGAATCACATACAGCCCACTTACGCATTTACTTAAACCAAGTTAGGGTAATAAGCATAAAATCTACCAGAGGTGGAATAAAATAAAAATAAAATATTACCGCATTCGCGGAGACCAAGTTTACTATATTTCCATGTATTGTTCCCACAGTCAGCTAAAATAAAATGCATTTTAACACTTTATTTGAATAACTGTGTTATTAGAATCTACCTAGGGCAAAAAACTTACACTTTATACATGCGGGTTTTCCCTACCCCCAAAAGCATACCCAATTTAAATGTTTATGCCAATCATACTTTTGTCCTTTTTAAGGATGATGGCTTGGATCGATGGCTGAAGTCAGATTAAACTTTGAGCAAAGAAAATTCATTCTTAATCCTTTAACTGGTTTGCCTGTACACCGTACGGACTACCGAAAGTTAGCCACAACCAACTTGCCCATACGTTGTATGAACACTGATATTTTCTCCATTCCATCTTTGATTTGCATGTATTTTTATATATAATTTTTATAAAGAGATTATTAGTGCTAGTTTTTTAAGAAACGCTGCTTGTCTATGATACTGAAATATACTTCTCATCCGGTATTTTCTATGTGGTGCAAGCGAAAATTTCTCATTGGGGGGAGGTAGGAACTTAGATTCTTGGAAATATTCGATAAAGAATAGGGATTCTCAAGGCAATATGCAATGTATTGCTTGAGGAAAAAATGAAAATTGAGAGATACCCATAAAATCCAATATTATCTCAGTCTCAATTGCAATGTGAGATTTAATATTATATCTTGCTTCAAATCGTGTGTGTGCATATATATTCACACACACACACAAAATCCTCTTTTTATCTCTCAACCATTTGAAAAAAGGAAGAACATGAATTTATTTTTGTATGTATGAAAGAAATTCTTTTAAGATGTATGAAACATTATTCATAGTATTCAGAGTGTATTTATAAAAGGTAAATATTTAGGGTTTTTTGTGTTAGTAAAACTAAAACTAAAGTAAAATTCTTCCCTTTTCGCATTTTGTTAAGCATTATGTTTAGTTATATGCAATAAGATATTGTGCTTCTGGTGGGGTTAAGTGCTACTGGCAAATTAAGAACTTTAAGTGAAACACTAAAACAAAATAGAAAATACTTGTTTATGAGATAAGTTTGAGGAAGAAGAAACTTTTTAGTCTCATAAAGAATCATTCTGGGAGACCTTTATCCTCTATCAGAGCCACAAGAGTAATAAAAGTCTTGGATAGGTTTCACATCAATTACTTAGAAAATCTTTTCGTCATGCAACTAGTGAGACAAAAGTTCCAAAATCGAGCTTCCATCACATTTTGAAGCATGCCCAATGGAAAAGTTTCATTCTTAGATTAGTCTACGTTCTCAGTGAAGATGATCGTGATCGGAGCATTGAATTAAGTGAGTGATACTCAAATACCAAACCAAATGACTAGGAACGTTTAGAGGTTTCTATCAGTCAGCGTTATTAGCTGTGTCTAGGACACAATGTCCGACAATCGGAGTACTTTCGTTAAATGACTGTGTCCGACTTTTGTTCACATTGTTTTCATTTCCAAAACTTTTCTATGGCATAATAATTGTCAGAACTATAGTTATTCAAAGAGCGTATACATTTTATTCGGGCAGTATGTGTATAAATAATATTATGCTTGAAATGTATAACCTGTTAAGAATTTTCGAATAATTCAATTTTTACAAATGGTTTCTGCACCGTGTCATTTACGATTTTATTAGAAGCTTCTTTATTAAAACTGATTATCAAATTTTTATATTTATTGAATATTTCATTTACTTTATATAACTTTTTTAAAAAAGTTCCTTTATTCTAATCCAGAGAGTTCCTATTTCTTCTCCTCGTGATCATCATCCAAAGATATTAAAAACTTCGACAAAGAAACTTATTTTCATTAAATATGGCCATTATAGTTCTCACCTGTGAGTTAAGTATTTCTTTGTTGTTGCGTATATCAGTAATCAATTTCATTGTGAAAATTGGAGCTGGATTACTTGAAAAATGAATAAAATCCTCTGTTTTATTAAATTTTATTTAAAAAAACTCAATATTTAATTAAAATTTAATAAAAAAACTTAATCGAATATTTTGCCACGACACTTCCACTTCATGTTCGATGAGGTAAAAATATCCCCCACCACTGAGATTCCGAACGTATCGTGGATGAAGGGGAGCCATTGAATTAAGTTTGAAATTATGAAAATCAAGAAATATGAACAATTTACTCAGGCGAAGAGATGATTAAGTGATATAGAGACAAAATATGCAAAGGGTAAGAATTAATTATTTTTTTTTCTGAATGAGAGGCAACTTCTCGGCTTTGACAATTCGAAAACCTCCGTAATCTAGAATGCTAAAAAATACAACAATATGTCTATGGGACGAATAAATATAGCAATATATCACCCACAAGCATCTGCTTTTACTCTCGATATTTTTCCAATAATTTATATATTGCTCAGTAGTGACGCTCATTTTTATGTAAGTGCTGTTTTAGATTTTAGTAATGCTGTTTTAGATTCTAGATCAACAAAGTTCTAGTTCCAATTTTGCTGTGCTGAAAAAAAACCTAGTTAGAAAGAATATTCCTCGTGGATAGCCTATTGTTAAATTTTAAAATAAATGATTGTGTTAATAATATCAGAGTACACATTGTGTAATTACACTGCTGGCCACCGTAAATGCAACACCAAGAAAAAAGAGATAGCACAACAAAATTTATTTTGTAGATAACATGTTGACCAAGTATCAAATGATTACATTTATAGACTTCTCTGAAGTGTGGTTCCTGCCAGAATCAGTAGCCAGAGTAGCCGCCATTGTTGGATATCACCGCTGCCACACGCCTTGGCATTGATTCAAAGAGACTTTGGATGTGTTCTTGGGAAGACCAAGCAGCTTTCACACGTTGCCAAAGTTGATCTGGTGTGGCAGCTAGGGGTGTAATCTGGGTTAATCGTTGAGAAACCATGGACCACATGTTTTCTATCGGCGAAAGATCCGGAGAGCAAGCCGGCCAGGGAAGCAATTCAATCTGGTGATTGACGAAGAAAATTTGGACATTGCGTGCCACGTATGGTCACGCATTATCCTGTTGAAATATGGCTGTGGTCAAGTCCTGGAGGTAAGAAAAGACAACAGGAACCCACACCTCGGAGATATATCGCCGGCTGTTTAAAATACCGGCAATGTGTACTAGAGGAGTGCGAGAGTGATATCCAATACCTCCCATACCTTAATACCCGGTGCAGGACTAGTGTGGCGGTGCATGACGCAGCTGTTCAGCATCCTCTCTCCACGGTGTCTCCGACCATCGTGGTGTTGCAGACAGATACGTAACTCGTCAGTAAAGACAACTTCATTCCATTCTGCCACCCACATCCTTCTTTCATCGCACCATTGGCGGCGGAGACGTCTGTGGTTCTGCGTCAAGGGTAGACCAAGCAATGGACGTCTTGCGGACAGACCACTCTGCTGTAAACGGCGTCGAATGGTACGCGCAGACACTGAATGATGAGTTACAGTTTCAATGTGCTGTGCTATGGTTCGTGATGTGACTGAGCAATCCGTCACTGCCATGCGCACTATTTGCCTGTCCTCAATGAAGTGGTGCACTGAGGTGGATGCAATCGACCACATCGGTCCATCGCACCCTCTTTCATCCAATGGTCACATATCCGCATTACAGTTGTTTGGTTTCGTCCAACACGACTACCGATTTCCCTGAAAGATAATCCACAATCTCGGTAGGCCACTATCCTTCCTCTGTCGAACTCGGATACTTGATCAGAAGCTGATCGCTGTTTTCTACGAGACATAACTGATCGTTTTTTGAAAAAACCCACAAGAAAAACAAAATTGCCGAACTTGAAATCGTTGAAATCTTCAAGTCTTAAATAGCGCTTTGAGGTTGCGCCACAGGCGTGCGTGATGTGTGTCTGCGTTGAAATTGTAATAATTTGCATATCTCACCTCCGCTAATGCATGTTGAGAATTTCCTGTTATTTGCGCGCTTCCTTCAGGGTGTTGCATTTACGGTGGCTAGCAGTGTACATGTAAAAAATTAATTTTTTCAACTTGCGATATGTTTTACCTGCGTTTCTCCAACTAATCCCCTAGGGGAAACTATTCTTTAACTGGGATTTGAGTTTAAAAATCCCTTTCCGTCGAGATGACTTGATTTTGAATATTTAAGCAATGACAATATGTGTGTTAGGTTAAACGTGGAAAGATTATCGTGGAACATGAATTGTGGGTGCGTGTGCATGTGCGTGTGTGTGTATGGTGAGAAGTTCGTACTGAAGTTAATATTCAAACAAAAAAGTGCATTTAGAGCAAGGAATGTAATATAGAAGCCGATATGAACAAGGCTGCAGCAGTTTAGGAATTAGTTGTCAAGTGATCTACAAGTAGATTAAGAGATAAGTTATTTTGAATAATCTTATAAATTAGATTGAGAGAGCTTACTTAAGTTAGTGTTCAAACTATAACGTGCATTTAGAGCAGCGGAAGTAATATAGAAGCCAATTTGAACAAATATATGGTAGTTTGAGAACAAAAGGATCAATAAGGAGTTAACAAATGATCTACAAGCGGAAGTTATTTTGAAAAATCGTGTATATATATATATTAGTAATCGTGTAAGAATTTGGATTACGACTGCTCCCAAATTTATTGAATTAATAATAATTTTCTCATAAAGAGATAAATCCTAAATGAATTATTAAGAATTTTTTTAAACAATGCGCCTGCTTCTTCTCCGACTCCTTACACTTGCAACCTCCGGGGGGTTGCGACAAGCTCTCTCTCTCTCTCTTTCAAATAATTATAAAATCAACTCTTTCCCCAAAGCATTCAAATATTTGTGAGTTTCAATTTACTTTAAATTATCTTGATTATTTTTTATTTTCATTTTGAAACTTCACCATGTCTTTTCCAAAGGGTTAAAATGCCGCGTAAATGGCCAAAATACTCCCCTCCTTAAGTAATTCCATTTCACTCTTTAAATAATACCGAACAACAGTCCTTTGAGGGTGAAATACCTTGGTTAACTAACACCCAATCGAAATCGTCTCGACAGGTGAAAAGAAATCCTTTTATCAAGTGGAATTCCTCCACTTTATCCCAAGGTGTGATCGGACGTTGAAAGACAATCCATTTCCATGGTAAAAGGCGAAGTGATGGATGAGGAAGACCTGAAAAGAACTCGTTTTCCTGTTCTCTCTCTGTATTTGCAGACTTTTCGCAGATCGGAATGAAGACGTTTTCTTCAATCTAAGATTTCCCAAGGAGAGATGCAGTGATGGGATTTACGCCTCCGGAGAGAAACGGACCGAATAAATGCTTTTCCAGACCTCGTTATTTTGATTCGGGAGATTTTTACCATTCTCTTACTATTCTGCTGCTTCGGAGGAAGGAATTTTGTTATTTGCTTTGAATAAGATGATAGAATTCGAATATTTTTGATAGGCAATGTGGAGGTCTTTCAAAAGCGTTCGAATTGCAGATTAAAGTAATACAGACACTTTTGCATGCCTTTAAATAATAAATTCTGTCTCTATTTATGGACCCCCAGCTGAAGCAGAGCCCCTATCTCTCAGGTATTTTAAATTCGTCAACTTGATGGTAATACTATTCAAGATCTAGATTATTGGTTTTCGTTTAAAAAAAATGAAATTACTTGCTAAACTGGGAGGAAGGGAAAAACATATGTCCATTTCCTTCTTGTTTTCTAATTCTTAGAAAAAAATATTTTGTCGTAATTCTTGTAATTAAGTTGCAGATGATTTTTTTAAATTTTTAAAGTAGTTCAAATCCAAACAATAAAACAACAAATCAAAACATTTCCTTTGGTTAAATCAAATCAAAATATTCTAGACTTTGATATAAGGAAAGATTTTAAATTTGCATTTGTGTGTGTTTTCAAGAATTCGTGAGAACTCAAGTATGTATGATTAAAAATATTGGTTCAAGCTATTGCGTTTTTCCTTTTAAAATTTAAAAAAAATCATAGAAATAAATTTGGAGATAATTTTTTTTATGTAAAAAATATTAAAGAATTCTTTTTTACGATTTCACTGTGCAAAATTTTTCTGAACTAATGAATACAATATATCAAACATAATCTTCAAAAGTACAAATAATTGGCTAAAAATTTTATCTATACAAGAAAACTGTTTACTTAATTTTTATAGGCCATTTATAATTAATAAGATGGATTGTGTGTGTGTGTGTGTGTGTGTGTGTGTGTGTGTGTGGTGTGTGTGTGTGTGTGTGTGTGTGTGTGTGTGGTGTGTGTGTGTGTGTGTTTAATAAAGTGTCCAATAACGTCTCACACGGTGTTACCAGATTGTGCAATTTTTCACGAATTTTGCTACTTTTGAAAACTCTTCGCTACTTTTTTTTATTTTATTGCTACTTCGCAAATTTTGCACTACTTCTCTTGATGGTTCAGCTAATTTTTTCTACTTTTAACCACACATGAAAGTATTGGAACAAGTTCGAAAAAATGAGTTATTTGAGAAAAATCAACAAAAAAAATAATTTTTTGACTTTAATCGCCTGTAAAAACAAGGAGAAAATCCAAGATGACAGGGAACGCTTAGGAAATTGATTTTGAATGTCTCTTTGAATGAACAAAAGTAAAATAATTTCTCCAGAATCTCCAAAAGAAATCTATTAAATATGTCATACTTTTCTCAAGACTTCATGTGAGCAACTTAAAACCGAATCCTTTTAAATTAAGTAACTTTGAAAAAGATAAATAATTTTTTCCCTGGTGTTTTTTTAAAATTCAAATCGTCCTTCTTTTTATAATCTGCCTTTAGAATTAGCAGACCAATCTAAATAGGATGTTCTGGAGAATCAGTAGAGACAAATTTTTCACATTCAGTTGAAAGATGCTTTTCATTCAGAACCCAAGCTTTTAAAAGAAGGAGCATTGTTTTGGTGTCATGTTTTTAACATAAAAGATACAGTTGGATATCCATTTTTAAGATATTTAGCTACATTTGTTTTAAAGCTTTACAGACTACACTCATAAGTAATGCTACTGTGAAAAGGGTATTTTCGAGAGCGACGTCAACAAAGACAAAATTAAGGAATCAAATGTGCCTTGAATAGTTGTATTCAATACTGAGAATCAAAACGATTTGGGAAGAACGAGTACTTGCTGCGTACAACCCGACTAGGTTCGAAGACCAATTTTTCAAAAATTGATTATCAGAAGAATTTTATTGTTTTAAAGTACATAAATAGGCTTAAAGAGTTATAATTATGAAATAAATACCATGCATCACCTCTGTTCTTGAAAAAAAAAATTATTTTTATAAAAATTTTTTAAAAATTTCAATTTTAGGAAAAACAGCGTAAAAAAATATATATATTGGACATAATGTAATATTTATGGAATTAATATATTTATTGATCCACCTGAAGTGTCGAAAACCGCAGGTTAAAAATATTTTCAAAAATAAATATTTAATAAGCATTCGAACTTCACGTTAATGATTTTTCGTTAAAATTACTCGATATTCTAAGCTAAAAAGGATTATAAAATGTGATTAAATGTAAGTATCTTAAAACCTGCGGTTTGCTACATTCTAAAGGGCTTATAACATAAATGTTGCAAATTTCATTGAATTTTATATAATTGTTTCGGAGATATCCCAGTTTTCGGGCAAAAATTATCGTGACAATTTCATTCTTCAAAAAACACATTTAAAAAATATACTTATAAGTTACATAAAGTAAATATAAAAAAAAAAAACTTAAAATTCTCCAGTTTTATATGTTATTCCTTCTTCTTCCTCAATTTTTAAATTTCTTTTTTTCCGAATGGCCCTAAGTTTCCTTCTGCAGGTTTTTGCTGTTGGCAGTGAGTGACGTTTTGAATCTGCAATGCGCTCATTATCGAAGGTTTTTTTGTCCCCGTACAGTATAATAGCCCGAAACAATACCCATTTCATTTAATATGGAAATTAATCCCTGGAAGCCATTATTAATCTGCACAACAGCAATATAAGCTCCTAAACGCAATGTTTGATGCTCAACGAAAACTTCTCTTGGTAATATCTGCCACAAAATTGCATTAAAACTTTCGTTCGGATTTTGAGTTTTGCCGTGTAAACATTTCTTTAAAAGATTTCTGTCACACAAATCCATATAAACTGGCTTTATCATGTTAACAATATTTCGTGGCAGTCCCATGGATTTATCCTGATACATAATATTAGAAGCTTTAGCCCGTTGAAATTTACACCAACTTTCAGCTCCGACAGGGCACTGTTCATGTTTTGGCTGATGTTTTGATGAGCAACAATGAAAGAAGGCAGCAATAACAGCAGACAGCATTTTGTCCAAGTTCCCAATATTGCTTCGAATAGCAATTCCATAGTAATTCTGTAGCTTATTAATTAAACCATCAGTAAATTTACCTTTCCCCCCAAGTCCTTTATTTCTGCTTTTCAATTTTCGAAACCTTGTTCTAACTCTTTTTGAATATGCCCTATACATTTTAGCTTCGTAACAGAATCTTTCCCGTAAATGTTCTTCACGGCATCAAAAGCTTTGGAATCTCCATCCCCATAATAGTCAGTGTATTATAACATTCTATGATCTTCCGACCTCTCAAAAATACGATAAGCCCCAACCGGTTCCATACTGGATGAAGATTCTTTATGATGATTACACCGCAATTTCACATTTTGTTGCTCCGTCTTTGAATTGCATTTTCTACAAAACTGAGATAAAGTTTCAAAGTCAACAATTTTCCCAGTATCGACAGATATTGCACTAACACAACCATTTAGCTAAGAAAAACCACGACGCAGCCAGGTACCATCCACCGAAACACCACAATTTACAGTATCATGTATAGATTTTTTTAATTGCCTAATACCTTTTGCTGCGTCATTCATTATTTTTTCTCCAATGGAAGTAGCAGCACTGAGGAGTTTTTTTTCTTCTTTTTGGCGGAATGCAAGCTTTGAGAGAAAGGGAAGTAGATTCAAAACAGCACAAAGTTTTCCTGCTGAGACACCTCTACCAATCAATCTTAAGCCATAAACAAAACGAGTATTGAGTTCATTCATTTTGTCTCTTTTTTTAGAAGTACAAAATGCCGATATGAAACTGCAATTTTTGCACTGTAAAGAAAAGTTTGAAGATAATCCAAACCTTGAATCTTCCACAAGATAAAGGCTTCTTGCTGTACACTTTTTAGTTGGGCAACACAATAAGGAAAAAATACCAATTAAAATTTCCAGATCAATCAACCTGTTTCCAATTAAATGTTCTGTATTACTTTCATCATCATTTACCTGATTACAATGCTGTAGCTTTAGTGAACTGGTGGTCATAATTTCTTCCTTGCATGAAGCAATTTCAGTGTATGTATTTTGGTTTCCATGAAACTTTCTTTTGCGGAGACGATATGAACGACATTTACCCATGATTTCAGGTAAAATAAAATTAAGATTAAATTAAAATAATTCAAATTCTAAAAATAAAGCAAAATATAGAAAAAACAGAATTAAGATAGGCGGGGTAAATCTAACGTCGAATGTAAACAAACACGGAATAGTGATAGTCTTAAAATACCGTTGCCAATCATTTGCAACAAAATTGTTTGAAATAATTATTAGCAAACTGTGGCTTAGTAAACAGATAATTAAAATTTTGGTTTTTGAAATTCCATTTTAGGGAAATAATAATTAAACACTGCATATGTGGCTCACTTCCGGTCCAGATGACATTACTTCCGGTTTCGTTTTCAACTACTATGACTTATTAAAATTGCTATATCTAGAGTCCTAATTTACGTAAAATTAAAATAAAGACTGTTTTGGAATCTTAAAGGTTGGGGCTTTGTTATACAATCATAAAAAAAATTTGACATTTTTGTCAAAAAACACTTTTTTAACCTAGTCGGATATCTTAATTCTATTTCATCGCCACAAATGCTTCAGTTTAATTCAGAAATTTGTAAAACAGGTATGGCAGATCATCATATTGAGCAGGAAGAATTTGAATGCATTTGAAATAATTAAAGCATTTTAACGTATTTTTAAAACAATTTTACAGAATTACTAAAATTAAAAAAATTATATTTATAAATTGCAAGTGAAAATCGATTTGCTACTTTCCTCCCTTCTTCTTGCTACTTTGCAGCATAAGTTTCTGGCAACTCTGGTTTCACACTGGATGCTTCAACAGGCCCTATAGGTGATTACTTTGTCCTAACCTCTTAACTGGTTTGATCGTACACTGTACGGACTACGGAAACAACTGGTTTGTCCATACGCTGGTTGCAGGAATTGATATTTTCTTCTTTTTACCTTTGATTTGCATATATTTTTAATTATTATAGTGAGATTATTAGTGTTGGTAATTTTAAGAGATGCAGTTTGTCCATGGCACTGAAATACTTCTCATCCGGAATTTTCTTTGAGGGGAAGACGGAAATTTTTCATTGGAGGCAAGAATATAATCTGTTGCTTAAGAAGAAATGAAACTGAAAATATAATGTAAAAAAGTCAATGTTATCTCTGTCCCATCGCAACGAAAGGCTTAGTATTACACTGTTCCTCAATTTGTGTGTGCATATATACACTTCTCAAAACATTTAAAGGATATTGCAAATCTTACATAAAATAGCAATTAAGGTGAATTTTTATGCAGAATATTGAAAAAGAGATAACAAATGACAGTTTTTATCTTTTTCGAACTTCGTAGTATGCAGATTCTGATCTGACTTCAAAAATGACACTTTAGTGGTAGTGAATGAAATTTTTAGCTTTAAACCTAATGAAAGACAAAGCAGAAAAGAATGGGAGACATTCAGTAAATGTGCTGTTTTAATAAATAAGATGTGTCTACGAAGTCATTTAACCTATTCAGAAGCTTAGAGAGCTGTTGGTTGGTTTGATGGGAGCCAGACACAAACCGAAGTAGCAGAAGACGCTGGACTTTCACAAAATGCGATTTACAGGATCTGGAAACATTCGCTGGAGACTGAAAATGTTAATCGAAGACCAAAAAAAAGGTCGTAAACGTGCAACAACTTTCAATAAAAATCGATATTTAATGCTAAAAACTCGGAGACACCTAAATATGAAAGCCACTCTCTTTCAACAACACCTTAGCTCGACTACTGGCATCACATTTTCGACACAAACTGTTCTAAACCGGCCCCACGCAGTACGTCTTTATGCTCGTTGACTAATGTTATGTGTTAAGTTAAAATCAGGGCATAGTCACACCTGCAGGGAGTGGACAACTATAAATGTAAACGGGAGGAGAAATGAATGACGCAATATTCTTCTCTCCTACGAGTCCTATTTTTATGTTCATCCTGATAATAAACGTATAGAGAGGGAACGTGTCACGAGGAAAAATCCTGCGTTCGTGTTCGGAAGAGTCAGATTTGTCGGTGATGGAGTGATGGTCTTCGCCGGATCTCCATTGATGAGCGCAGCGATCTCTACATCATTCGAATTGGAGCTCTGATAGATCGCCGATACTAGGATGAGATCCTCAGAACTATTGTAGTACCTTACGTTGCAGAAATTGGAGATGACTACATGTTAATAGATGACAACTGCAGGTCACAACATGCTAATTTGGTAGATGATTTCCTTTCTGAGGAAGGAATCATACGAATGTTAAGTCCAGCATGCTCTCCGGACATGAATTCAATAGAACATATTTAGGACATTCTAGGGAGCCGAATTGCTGCCCACCTACCACTCCCACAAACTCTCCAAGATCCGGAAAGTTATTTTCTGGTGGAGTGGAACAGGATACCACTGCTCCTCATTAACAGCCTCATTGTGACTCAGTGCCTCAAAGATGTTCAGCGTTGCTGGCGATCCAGGGAACCACACTCCATACTAAAAATGATTTTCTTTCAAGGAAACAGATTTTTTTCTTGTTTTTGGACATAGGCACATTTTTTTCCTTTTGTACCCAAATGATGAATATAATGCATTACTTTCTGCTAAACATGAGTCATTTTTTTCTCATATAGCTTACCACGTCCGTCGATCACATATCACTCATCATAAACAATCCCCAAGCTGTATCATTCACCCACATCTTCAATATCCTTTAATTGTTTTTCGCATGTATACGCACACACACAAAATCCTCAACCATTTGGAAAAAAAATACGAACATGAAATTATTTCTAAATAGGGGAGAAATTCTTTTAAGATATACGGAACATTTTTCATAGCATGCAGAGTGTACATATAAAAAACAAACATTTAGGGTTTATTGTATTCCCCAATTTTAAAATAAAAATAGTATGAAAACTTTATATAACATTGAAAGGGAGAATAAAATTCTTCCATCTTTTCATTCTGTTAAGTATTATGCTTAAATATATGCAACAAAAAATGTTCCTTTTTCGGAACATTTTGAGCAAAAACGTTGACCGCTTAAAGGGTTAAATCTCGATCAAATAATGAGGCTTGACCTTAAGCTGGCACTTCATTCTCGAAACTACTACACCACATCAAAAAAAGAGTATTTTGAGCCTCAACACGTATATTTACGTATTACACGTGATTTAGCGTACAATATCTACTTTACACAGTGAATAATAAAACATTGGAAGCATTTAAAATGAAAATAATCTTAATAAAACTACATATTTTGCATATTTTTATTAGAAATATTTTTACTAGATATTTTTCACCCCATGAAAAAAATGAGAAAATTTTAAATCCATTTGCATGATAAAGTAATTGGAAATATGTATTAAACTAAATATCATATTCAAAACTACAAATACTCTTGTACAGTTTCCACAAAAAAAAGGAAAGAAAAAGAAGAGAAAGGAAAAAAAACCTCTGAATTCTATCTTCTTTTAAGTTTATGGAACTATAATACAAATCGTAAGAAAGTTAAGATATTTATGAAAAAAACTTTTATATCGTAAAATATATTTCTTAACACCATTTAAATTAAATGAACTGTTAAATATCAGTGCATGTATAAAAGGGAAATTCAAAACTTATTTATTTATTTGAACATTTATGGGATTCATAGACAAGTGAAAGGAAAAGAATGCATATATGTAGAAAACACATACACATAAATATTCATAAAAAATTAGTCTTATGTATTGTCAATTACACTTGGAAACAAGATGATGAATCAGATAATAATATTAAAGAACTACAAGACAAAACTGTCGAATTATAATCTTCTAGTCATTATAGTTTCATTAATTATAGTTTCAAAAACAGTTATTAAGCATTAAAAGGTTTATTCAAATAAGTATCAGAAATATTTTTATGCTACTAAATTATTTTATTCTTACAAATGCACAACCAAACCAATTTATTAAAAATATGAAATTATTGTACCAAACGATAATTTCGAGAAAGTAATAATCAATTGTATTATTTCCTACAGAGACAACTTGACACATACATTAATAAAATTGAGCCTATATTCTTAATCGTCAGAGCAGCTGTTCTTTTCAAAACTTCAAGTGCAAATTTAAATAATTATAGGACATAAAAAGGGAACTTTTTATGAATGGTGATATTCATAAGTTTTTCTATTAGATATCGACTAGAACCAGCTGTTTCAAAGTCGAACCAAATTTCTAGCTATTGGTTACTATGCATCAACTCTTCCCTTTCTCTGTATGCATTTAGCATCTGAATCGAAAACATTTCTCATTTTTTCTTTCTTTTTTTTTTCTTTTCTAACAACTCTACTTCTGTGGATAAAGTTCATGAAGTATCGGTATCGACTTTCAGCAAAAATGTTATTTTTCTATACGTACATCACAAATATTCATGAGCGGAGACGTAGCACGAAAAAAAAAGAAGAAAAAGAAAACTTCTCTTTTTCTTGCCATCTTTCTTCGAATTGAAAAGAATACAATTTTCCTATTTTCATCGATTTTAAATTCGTTACGAAACGCTATTTGGAAATTTTATTAGGTTTCCGATATTCCGGAGGTTATTTTTTATGGCTGCCCACAGTGGAGCGCGTGTGGGGATTGAAGTTAAAGTATTTCTTTCAAAAAACTACAGGATGGAAAAAAAATAATACTGTTATCTTTATTACTTCTTATGCATTGTTTCGTAGCTACTGAAAATACTTTTTTATGGCTTCGGATGAAGTTGGTTTTTATGGACGGCTATTTGATTTGGAGCATTACGATTCTTCTTTTCTCAACCGCAGTGTACATATCTTTTTTCTGAATAATAAAATTGATGGCAATGTGCATGGCTTCTTACTTTGTCCATAGTTAAAAGTATTATGAGATCGTGAATAAGAAACCATGAAGTTCCTCCGATTATGTTTGGAGTTATATGTATATTTCTACCACCAGTCTCATAAAATTCTGTTTATTATTGCGATGCCCATTATTTGATTCAAAAATATCGAATGGAACTTTGAAATTTATCTCATAGTTTGAATATAAAATTCATTTCTCAGTAACTTTAGAAGAAATACAGAACTAATATTATGATTTGTTTTTATACACCAAGTAATTCAAGTAATTCACTGTACATAATAATACTTCCACTTATCTATATTCAGTTTAATTCGGGAGCAGGCACGCACTCAATACTAACGTTATTTTTCACGCGGGGTGTCTGAGTCAACCCAGTTCTATATTTTTTTATAATTATTTTTATTGTACTAGACAAAAATCGTTATTCTAGTCAATAATTAGAGAAAGTATACCTACTTAATTTTATATTAGGACTTTTCAATTTTTCTTTGATAACTTGAGGGAAAATATCAATCAAAATGAACAAAGAGGTTTCAAATGTGCGTGACTATAATAAAGGACAGAAATCACAGACATTTTCACTAACATTACAGGAATGCTATTTGCAGGCAAAACTGTGAGATTTTGTTCAAGTTGTTGTAGTTTTATTGATCATTGATGATTGACAAATAACATGTTGAATTTTTTCTTGCTTGTGTCTTTTTGACAGGGTGAAGTGTGTCTTGTGCTACACTTGCTGCTTTATATTTTTCTTTCTGGAGTTCTTTAGGTATCATTTGAAAATTTTTTCTTTCAAAACTCAAGCGTTTCATGTTCATCGCTTTTCTCAAATTTACTTTCGCTATCATGGTTAATATGCATTATTTTAACAGGTTTTCTCCTTGCTTGATGAGTTTCAGCTTCATCCCATAGAGAGTGCAGTCGTCCATTTTTTTTATATTCTGTTCTGTTGCATTTATAAATCATAATTAGTCGTACAACGCAACAATAAAAACCACTAAGACATTTACAATGAGAAAATGCAGCTAGTTCATAGAAAATATTTTACAATAAAAGTGGTCGTGCGAGAGAGAGAGAGGAACTCTATCACTCCAAGTACATTAAGATTGTACAAAAACGTTTGCTACTGCCAAAAAAGAGGGAGATATGTGACGAATTCATTTTAATTCTCATGAAGCCTGTAATATACAAGGATATTGACAAGGCGATTGGTAATAAATTAATATTTTCTCAGATTTAACGATTTAGTAAGCATGGGGTGACTCTATGCTCCTCATACCCACTCCCGGGTTAAGTAAAGTCTCAAATTCATAATTTTTCGTTAAACCTTGTTTAAGTTGAAGCTTTCTATCAACTGATTTGTACTTGATAGTTTAGCTGAAATCAATCATCTTTTTCCACAACAAAATGAAGTTCAAGGAAACGAATATTCTCTCTGAATCAGTACCATCGGAAAACCATTATGAGGATTCCTAAATTAATTAAGACTCATAATTAATATTTTAAGAGAAATATGACTTAATGTAGAGCTCGGAATGCCAATAAAGCTGATTAGCTTTTTAAACCTGACTTTGTTTTAACTGTGTGCTATATAATCAGGAAAATTTAAAGTGCTTTTAAAATATTACTACATTAGTCAAACTGGAAATGGTGAAACTGAGGCCTAAAATTAGATTCTTAATATGGGTTTTAAGGCTAATTTTCGAAGTTTTTTCCGATTATAAATTTAAATGTTCTAATCTTCTAATTCTATTGTGTTTTGTTTTGTTTTACATTGATAGGCAATAATTTCGACCTCATAATTTGATTTTTGCGATAGGAAATCTTTTGGTTCTTGAAATAATATCAAAGTTTTGTTGAAGTTGTAGCAGCCTAAGAATTGAATCAAATATGCATGTTCCTGAATTTATTTGGAATTGGCTTTAAATATGGAATCAGTTTGTCCTTACAGGATATCCGAGCATTCTGATATCACGAAGCGCTTGAAATATGTTGTTTTTTGTAACGATGTGAATTCCCAAGGATACTTAACTGTTATAGATGTGTATGGTGTCAACAGTGTAACTAAACATTAATGCAAAGGATGCATTCAGAAATAAGTGGGTAATCGACTTTGGTAACTTTAAAAAAAATCAGAAACGCCGCAGGGGAAGGAACACTTACAGATGATTTGATAGATGAAATTCGTAACTATTATAGAATTGCTACTAAAAGTAACACTCATACCAATGAAGCAATACTAAATGCTATAGTAGTGCCATTACTAAACTGTTATTCAAACCCTCAAAAAATCATGCATGTGCAGCGTACAATTGCAATTGATATAATTAATATGCATATAAGGAGAAAAACTCTATGGAAAGCTGCGCACAGAGAAAAGCGAAGGCCTTCCTTGAAACATTGTACGTAGTAAAGCTGGATGCATTAAATTGAGTGACAAAAATTATTACGAAATGACCTCTTGACACAGTACAAAATGAGAACTAGCCCCTTAATGGTTGTTTTTGGCAAATTTTTCTAAAAGGAACTTAGTTGAGCTAAATCATTTTCTTTTTGTGTCTATCTTGCTGTCATTTTAACGAAGGTTTTAATTGTTTGTTAAGTATTTCGAAACCCTTCCAGGCATAAAAACATGTTGCTATGCCTTGCATGACTTCAGATCTTTTGACATTGTTCGCGTCAATGACTTGAAACGACATTAATTTATTGGTTTGTAATACTGTTTTATTAAAAAAGCATTCTTCACAATAGGAAAGCTTTTATTTTAACTAATGACATTAGCTCTTAATTTACGAATAACATTAAAGTACAGATGGCTAAATATAAAACAGACTTTATAGAAAAAATATGGATTAAACAGATTAATTAATATCATAATTATGTACTATTTGCAACAAATGGATTTCAAAATATAATTTAAAATTGGAAATACGGTTTGTAATCCTGTGATTTCGGGATTACATTATTTAAATCTTGGGATTGGTTCCGGCATTAGAACTGGACTATTTATGGAAAATACTTGCACATTAGCAAAGTTGAAATTACATAATAAAACTCAAAACATAATTAAAATTTGATTTAATTATTATTTTTTGAAATGAATCAAAATAAAACTTAATTCATCATAAAAAGACAAATAAAAAATAGTACATGATGAACTCAATAAAAATAGCACAATTTGGATTCCTTGAAAGTTGCCTCGTCCGAATTAAAAATCGATATGTTTGAGATTTTCCAAAATCTTATTGTAAATTTAAAACATAATAAAAAGATTCTATTTTATTTTCATTGAAACTATAGTTTTTTATGTTTAAGATATTTATAGAATTGATAACTGCATTATATAAAACATTCTAAGGAAATAGATTTTTCAAAATTAAATATAAGAAGTTTGAACTGAACTTTTTTCTCCGACGAACTCACATATACCTGTACACTGCCTGAACAAAAAATAGAACGAATTCACATAAATTTTAATCTAAAAACTTTTTCTACTTATACAACTCCCACAAAAAAAATACTTTCCTTTTTTAAAAAAAAAAAAATCTTATTAACATATAACACTAGAAATTAATCATAATAAACGCTAAAATTAACTCTAATAAAATATTTAAAAAAACAGGCTTATAATAAATACATTGCATATTTCTCGGTCTAGTCTTTCTTTTAGCTTTCTCAAAAATTGTCTTTTCAAAATATTTTTAGCAGCATTTAAACATTAATACATACAATGTAATTTGAAAATATATTGATAATGATAACAAAATAATGTTAATAAATTTATCTCTCATAGATTAAAATAGAAGTAAACATTGTGAAGTAACTCACTATGACTGAGTTAATTCACAAACTTTAAATATTCTGAAAGAATTTGTAAGAAAGGCCTTTTTGATACTTTAAACTGCAATAACAGCTTAAACAGCTCATAAGAATATACTTATAATAACAAAATAATAATACTAAAATTATCTACTGTAAAAAAGAAAGACAAAAATGGTTAAAAGGAACGTATCTTTTATATTGACATAACATGATAATTCAGAAAAACGATTCGTGATTCATGATTCAGAATAGAAAAATCAAAAATTTATTATAAACATTAGACAAAAGGGCCACAATTTTTTTTATTGGGGAATAGCAGTGAATGTTGCACAATGTCTCGTTTCGGAACTGGAAGTTCTCTATATAAATTTTCTGAAAAAATTAAATTCTTAGAAAATTTTGATGAGAAAAAATATTTTAAAATATAATTCAGAAAAAAATTAAATCCCAGGATTAGTTATTTTAATCCCGGGAATTCGGGATTTGTAGAAAGACCGGGATCCCCCGGGGCTGCAAACCCTAATTGGAATATATTTATATCTTTAAAAAATACTGAATTTCTTTCTTCTTCCTTAATTATTATGAAAATCAAACTAAAAGTTACATCCATACAAAACTCAATGATTTTGAATCTTCAAAGCCAATCTGTACGTCACATCCATTTCTTCCAAATCATCCAATATCCCCAGATTCAACTTGCCTTTAAATAACACAAAAGGTTTTAACTTCCGAAATTGACACAAAAGACGGAATTGAAACAAACAAACCTCTTTTCTACCATCAACAACGTCAATACATTTCCTAAAAACAATAGAGATCCCAGCGTCTCCTATCCACAGATTTATACTCTCTGTCAACTATCCACACCCACCCCGGAGTGATCCTGCGTCAAACAAAGGCTTCACCCACCCTTTTCATTAGCTGTACCCCTCTTTACACGGACTATGGGTACCTTGATTAAAAGGGTTCCGGAATTTAAAGGATTGTTCTTAAAATATGCACCATTTTAGGGCTCCGTCTCTGGATGGCATTCTACAAATCAAAATGCCTTTCCTATTCGTTCATTCTTGATTGAGCAGGAATAAAAGGGTAGGGAGGATGTAGGTTTAATTAGCAACTCTGTTACCTCTACGGTAGAGTAAGTTTGGGTGAATCGATTTCTAGTGAAAAGAGTTAGTTGGAATAGAGTATGTTTGTTTATAATTAGCAGCTGATTCATTCGATAAGGTTACTAGAGCAGTTTAATATAACATTTAGAAACGTTTTTCATGCACGAGTGGAGACTTAAAAGCATTAAAAATGCGCTGCTTGTTGCTATTGTAACAGAAACTTTTTACTAAAAGCTTGCCTCAAAATAAATAAATGCTTGACTGAAAAACTCATTTCAGATTAAATATTTAAAGTAACATTAAATAGCTCAGTTTTTTTGTTTTTTTTTAATCATGAGAGATTTTTTAGTGAGAATTAATGAGGATCAGCTAAGCGAAAACAAAGGTTTGCATGACAGGGTTTGTTTTAAGGACGGGTTTGTTTTTCTCATTGAGAGATTTAATTAAGGAAAGATATATATTATACTAGAGTGTAACGGATATATATATATATATATAACAACGCCCCCTAGTGGATTCAGAGACAAATCCTAATATTAGAGCTCGGTGGAACTAGACCGTTTTGTAATAGTCATGTCACGCGATACTTTTTCTTTTTTCGTATATTTCATGTGTGCTGTGATTTCTAAAGAAATATAAACATAGGAGTAACCAGCCATATCATCACTGCCACACAAGTACTTTTTGACAAATATACATCGATTTCGTATCTTTAATAATTATATGATAATTAAGACAATAAAACCCAACCGCTTTGTAAATTGATTGTTGGAGATTTCACGAGATTTATATCATCTTTGAAATATTTGTTGAAAACTGCTGTGTTTTATAAATGTTAAGAAAACTATTGTATATCTTTAATTATTAGTATGTAAATTTACATATGAAGATATTTTTTATAAAAAGGGGTATCAAATTAAAAACTCAAAATCTTCTTTAAATGATTATTAGTTTAAGTAATTAAATATAAATTATCTAATTAATAATTTCATATATTATATATTTGAACCTGTAATACAAACGCATCTCGTCTTTGATAATTCATCAAAAATTGGGTAATTAGAAATATATTATAAATATGGAATTAAAATAATTTTTAAATGAAACATTAATTAAAACATTAAAAATGCTTGAAATCTTTGCAAACTTCTACAAATTGTATAAGCAGAAAGTATATGTGAATGGGGTGTCTTTTACTGAGACTAAATTTGTTTTGCAGGTTATCCTGGTAATAGATGCATTTTCCTCTGAAAAAAAGTGGGTCCCGAAACAATGTTACATTCGTGTAAAAAGTATCAGAGTTAAGGATAAGGGAGTGATGACTCGGAGTAATATCTCCCCCCCCCCCATATACAGCCACGCCAATCTCCACCTAATTAGAAACGGATCTCTGACGCTTCAGTGATAAAGAGATAAAAGTCTTATACTTTTTGTAGTTCCTTACCTGAAGAGATCAGAGAAGATTTCCTTTTACTGGACTATAACTGTAGACCTTCATCATGTTCACCCGGTAGACGATTGATTTTCTTTACTATAACGTAACCATAAAAATAGACTGTCCCTCATGTTCTTCCATATGAACTCTGTCCGTCACACGGAACTAATAAAGACTCTTGGTTTTAAAACTCAACATTTTTAATTTTGCTTCAAAAACTTTCAACAAATTCTCGCAGTTTTTTGCGGTGAACCTCAACTAGGGTGAGACAGTATAGCTACTGAGCATTAGAGATTTTATTAAGCAAACAATACCCAAAAAAAACATGTTACCATCGCAAAAAGGTTAATGCAGTTGATGGTGTTGGTAAAAAGCATAACAGTAAAATAATTATTTTATATAAAATACATATTAAATTGAGGTTGTAAATAATAATGAGAATCGAAGTTAAGTCCAACAGATAAATGAACATACAGATAAACAACTAATGATACAAAAATACAGTTTGGTTAGTAATAAAAATGCAATTTAAATAATTAAAAATGCAACTCCATTCAAACAAACTCAATAGAACACGTTTAGCAGATGATTTAGAGCTTGCTCAACTCTCCCCGAACGGTTTCACAGATAGAAAGACGAACAAAAATCACATCTACTTACTGATGATTTTAGGACTATAAAATATTAAAAATCTAATTTCTTCACCAGAAAAATCAAACTACTAATTTACAAAATTTTGATAATGCTTGTTCTCACATACGCAGCTGAAACATGAGCAAATGGCTGAGAAAAATAAAGAGACTTTTGATTTATTTGAAAAAAAATTATAATTTTAAGATGCTTAGTTGGTGAAATTGAAAATTACTGCAGAAGAGCAGATTTACTAACTATTGAAAAAGGCAGGTATTATTAAATGTATAACAATACAGAAACCTAATTAGGACAGACGCTTAATAGCATTGTATGACCATCGAACCACCAAGATAAATAATCCTTCCTTGGATAAAAAATCTAGCGTTCGAAAATGAGGAATACCCCAAACTTAAGTGGATTGACTGCCTGGGAAAAATATTAATGTGACAAATGTGCCAAAAATAGGATGGTATGGAATTGAATTCTGAAGAACGCCAAGGGGTTATCGAACATATGAAGAATTGTTTCATTTGTGGATCTACTCAGTCGAGGCATTTTTCCATAATTACTAAAAAATCTAACTACAAGAAAGTCAGATATTGCGGAGCATGGGCGAAGCCCATAATCTTCACGTAATAGCCTATCTACAGGGTGCTCCAGGATCATTGGGAAGAACTTTAAAGGGAGGTAGAGGATATCACAAAGATTCAGATTTGTATAGTAACCCAAGATTGGAAACCTCTACATTCGGCACTAGGTGGCGTTGTTCACAAGATCATTTAGAAAAACAGACCTGAATTACCGCAGTCATTTGATCTGTCAGAAGGAAATGTACGAGTGGTAGAAAAATTGCATTGCGAAAGGTACAAACAGAGAGATGCACCGGACTGACTTATGTTTGCTAACTTGCATCGCAATTTGTGTGAATATGGATTACAAGTCACGTGTAACTTGAATTCCATCATGGTACCCTAATTCCTTTAACGGTATACAATATGTTTGTTCCATACATGGAACAAAATATGTTGGATACCGTGGCTCGTTGGAAAGAGTGTCTTACCTTGACTATGCCTATTACCTCGTAATCGATCAAGCAAATTATGATGCAAAGTAGCAAACATAAGTCGATTCGGTGCTTCTCTCTGTTTATACCTTTCACGATACAATCATTCTGATAATTGTGCATTTCTTTTTTACAATCCGTAAATCAGGTGTATATTTGTCAGCTTTGGTGTTTGCAAAACGGTCCATACTTATCTGCGGGCGACGACAGCTCAAATGATAGCGGTAATATAGGTATGTCTCCTTAAATGCTCTTGTAAGCAACGCCATCTACCACCAAACGAAGACGTTTCCGACCATGGGTTGCTACGCAAATCTGAATCCGTGATGTTTTCTAACTCCTCTTAAAGTTTGTACTTATAATCCTGCGGCTCCCTGTATATCTCAAGATGAAAAACTAGCGTAAAGAAGTTATTTTTTGAAGATTTTCGATTATTTTGGGCTAAAATGTGATTAATTTTTACTAATGAAAACTTATCCATCTGTTTATTTTGTTTGCTTGCTTTGAAATAAATATTTTTAAAAATTTACAACTTTACATTAAATTTGTAATCATTAAAGAAAAAAAACACGAATTACTCAATAAGTATAATATTACAAAAGTTCTTTCTCTCAGAATTATTTTATATGTTGAAATACTAAAAAGTAAGCACACTATAGAAAATAAAACTACTAGTAAGACAAATTGAATAACAAACCGCAAGGTCTTATTTGCCTAGGAGGACGGGATTAGTTATAAAGTTTGTTTATGAACACATTTCCAAATTGAAAAGACAATAGTTGAGAGCAGTTGACATGGCGCCAGCCTGATTATTGAGAAACAAAATTTCTTTATATGAGATTTTATTTCCTCTAATGTATCTTATTCTTATTCTTAATCCCTGGCGCATTTCCATTAGTATAATATAGCTACTTGAACGCCAGACGTCTTCTACTGCCAAGCAGTAAGAAGATAGGTATATGTATGCTAAGAATATAAGAAGAAAAAATTATTGTTAAATATTTCAGTTTATAAAGAGATTTATACTTATAAGAGAAATTTAGAAAAATAATAAGTAGTTTCGATAGATGTGATTCTGAACACATATTGCTCAGTTTAACAAGTTAACATCACAACTGTTTTGTTAATTTGAAATTACATCGAGTTTTTCGGAATTATGAAAATTCTGATCAGCATTAGAAATCTTTAAAAAGAAAATTTGTACATATAAAAATGCAAGGAATTAATAAAAATCTATAAAAAAAGAAGATTCTTAATTCAGGCATATACATAGAAATTTAAATAAGATTATTAAAATATTTATTAATTGAAATTACAAAATCAATTTTTGCCTACAAAATCAGAGGATTTGGAAATAAAGGAACATTTTTAGAGAGAATTTTGGAAAATAATTATTTTAATAAAAAAATACAACTCTATTTTTATTTGCTGTGTGTGAGGATAGATTTTTACTGCTTTTGATATTTATAGCTTTTCCATTTCATCAAGCTGTTGCCCATTCATCAGGGTTGTGTTTATTTTATGCACATAATACTACCATGTATATAACCTGGATTTCTTTTTTTGATTCACTAAACATATACCTGTATAAATCAAACTGCTTTCCATTAAATTTAAATTAACTTGCAGAGAAGTATTTTGGCTGATTGAGAGTTATATAAGGCACTAAAAATCAATATGGGGGACCTCGTCTTGAGCCTCGGTCAAGTGATGAGGACATCTGCCCTAGTACCTCCCCCTCCAAACTACCACACCAATGAGTGAACACTGAGCCTAAACAGATTTAACGGGTATTGGCCCCCTCCGCACGGAGGGTCTTTAGTAGCACTAGGCTCGATCTCTTGACTATAAGCATAGAATATTACGGTCACGACAGTTATTTTGAAACATGTTTTTATAAAATTATGAAATTCACATTTTTAAATCCTTGATAATCATTTTCTGCAGAGTAAGAAATAACGTTGCCATTATTTGTTTATCTTTACTTAAAAAAACCTGTTTTTTTCTAAATTTAAATATAAATGAATATTTGAATTTTTGCAGAATTGGAAAAATTTTATGTACTCAAATACTCAAATTTTACGCTCAGAATCATTATAACACTTAGTAATATTTAACAAATATTACATATATATATTTTGCATTCATTTACCATTTATTCAGTACAAACTATTTCCATCATTGAAAGTTCAATCTTGGCCGGATATTATTCCGTCAAGAGAAATGAATTAATGTCACCGTGATCTAATTGAGAACGTAGAACGACACCGAACGTTTCTCTTGAAATTCGAACCAATAACATATTAAAATTCATCTAGCTCATTCATTTGGCACAATCAGGGAACCTTTTCGGAATCGCCAACGGGAAACTGCAGTCTGTGAACTGAAGGCATATTTTCAGGGGCTTTTGAATTTCTAAGGGACGGTTTAATCAAAAGTTTCCCAGTTGTTAGACCCCGAGCTCTCGCTTCAGTGAAAATGAAGGAAGGGGTGGAGGAGGAGACAGAAGAAGCTAATGAAGGCTAGTTTCGCTGTTGGGCAATAAGTTTGCTTTACTGAAGGACAGAGTGATTGGCTCGGACACTGACCAAAGCTTCAACTTGATGGCGGTTTTAATAATTCTGGATGACTTTCAAGGCTTATCGAGGCTTTTGTGTGTGATCATCTACAGTATTGTGATGTGGTCCATGATAGGAGAGTGTTATTGTGTAGCTGGAATTTCTTCTCAAGCACAAAAGGGGAGAAATATTGTTGCGAACTTTTAATATTAAAGGCTTATTTTTGTTTGTTAGAGGATATTTACAAAGGAATCCCCGCGTCGATTGAATGTTTGATATTGAAATGAAGTGTGTGTGTGTGTTGTGTGTGTGTGTGTGTGTGTGTGTGTGTGTGTGTGTGTTGTGTGTGTGTGTGTGTGTGTGTGTGTGTGTGTGTGTGTGTGTTTATTGACGTTATACTATACAGCAATGCAAGGCATTCCGGCGAAGGACATCGTAATTTTGAAACAAGATAAAGTGACGAGCTGCGCTCATCGAAGTCCCCCACCACAACACTGAGAGGAAATTAAGTTTGATAGATGTAACGTGTATCAGCCCCTTTACATGAAGGGTGTTTAGGGACATAGGTTACGAACCCGCAATTCGACCCACGATCATGACCACTGTGTTGCCACAGCCACTCGAAATGAAGTTGCTAAACAATTTACTTGTATAGTCATCAGTTCTATGAATGGAAGATTAATATCTTTTGTTAAATTAATATAATGATTATTGTGTTACAATTCTGTGCGTCGTATTTAGGATAATAAAAGGTGGCCACGGTAGCCTAGTAGCCAAAGTAACGGACTCGTGACCGGCATGTCATGAGTTCGAACCTAGTGCCACTGAACCTAGTTTGGATTAATAAACTTAATTATTTTACTTTATTGATATAACATAACACAATTTCAAATGAATTGCAAAATGCCTTGCAATCATTCCTATTAACAACTAAAATGTGCAGCCGTGGTAGCCTAGTGGTCAAGGTAACGGACTAGTGGCCGGTGTGTCATGAGTTTGAGCCTAGTGCCGATGAAGTGCCGTGTAAGAGGGCAATGCAAATTTAATTATTCGAGAGACCAAACGTCTTCCTGTTGGTGTAGTGTGGTAGTTATGAGAAGGGTGCCATCTCAGGTGTAGTCCTTGTTACTTGACCATGATTCAAAATAAAGAGATCCATCGCCAAAAGCCCTCGTGTAGCTGAACACTGTGACGTTAATAGTCACTCACTCTAGGATTTATAAGACATGGAAAGTAACTGAATAGAATATAGGGATATTTTTTTTGCATGAACCGTATATTTCCATGTATAAGCCGAGAATTGTTTGGATATTTAGTAGAGTGAAAGTAAGGGGGTTGTTTATGTACATATCCACTAATATCGGAAGAAATTCAATTTAGGAAAAAACAGCTTTTTTGGTCATTTTTCATCACCTATGCGCAATGGTTTTAATCTTTTAACTTTTTTTGATGGTTTATAATGGAACCTTTATTCTAAAAGTGTGTGAGGAGGTCATAAATCTTTCATTAGTTCCAGAATTCAAATTTCCATACAGTTCCTTGAATTCACATTTACTCTTTGGGGTGTCTGAATGCGTATGGGCCCCGGTAGCCTAGAGGTTAAAGTAGGACTCGTTTCTGGTGTGTCATAAATTCAAGCCCAGGGCTGCTGAAGACCCTCCGTGTAGAGGAGTTGATGCCCTTTAAATCTATCGAGGTTCAAATGTTCTCTCTTTGGTAAGGTGTGGCGTGGAAATTAGGAGAAGGGTACCATCTCAGGCTCTTCGTATAAAGCTCAGTGGCCGTGGTAACCTAGTGGTCAAGGCAACGGTTGGCGTGTCATGAGTTCGAGTCCAGTACCACTGAAGACCTGCCGTGGAGGGGAGCGATGCATGTTAAATCTGTCGAGAGCTCAAATGTCCTCCCGTTGGTATGGTGTGGTGGTTAGTAATGGGAAGTGCCATCTCAGGTGTTGCTCTCGTCTATTGACCATAGTTCAAAATTACGAGGGCTGTTGTCAATAGCCTTCGTGCAGCTTAAAAGTGCACCGTTAATATAGCTCTCTTTCACTCACACACTGAATGCATATGTTCATGATACGGTAAATTTTTTCCAAAGATGTGAAACACTTATCATGATCACTTGCGGTATGCAAATTTCTCTTCCCGCTCATCTTCCAAAGATAATTTAAAAAATGGCAAATAATTAAGACTAAGACACATAGTTTTTAACACTTTCGCCCTTATATTGAGATGTTTGAAAATTAAAGATATTTTTTTTAATTCGGTTTATGTACAGTTTTCGAATTTTGGGTACATTTTTAAAGAAAAAGTTCATTCTCTCTCATCTTACCCATGGATTGGCTTACACTCAGAAATATAAGGTACTTATTTTGAACTTCTCACTTTTTAATACTCGTCCAGTGAACTTTTAAAAACTTTTTCAGAGGTTCGTTTTGTAATCTCATGTAGAATTGATGAACACTGCGATTTAATACTCCTAGAAAAAAAACTGTTAACCATGTGAATTAAACAGAAAAATAAACAAATTGGAAGCAAATATCAAAAACATTACGAAACGAAAATATAAATCTATCATGCTAAAAATAGAGGAACTCATTATTTAAAGCTCTCTCTGAATAAAAAAAGAGATTTTGTTACAAATTTTCATTTTACACATGCCATCTCATAAGCTTTTTATTAGAAATTCTTTTTCACAAATATGATAAAGAAGCTAATAATATTTCTGTTCGGTGCAACTGTTTCAAAAATATACTTTCCCTATTGTTTGTTTGTCTCTAGAAGATATCAAAAAAGAACCTAATTTTGCGCAGAAAGAAAACACGAACGTTTCCTAGCGACAAACCTTCCGTTATTCAGAGCAATCGTGCCTGGGAAGCCTTAAAAGTTACAAATGAACCCTACTTGACAAAGCGTAGACATGTTTCCCGCCCTTTCAACAAGACGGTCAGGCCTATCCTTCTCCAATATTAAGAGGAAATTGCGTGCAGCTATTTTAAGAAGGTTTATTGACACAAGTCCCGTGTAGTTCTTTATGTTCCCATTCCTTTCTATCAGGCACAACAAGTAAAAAGAAAGAAAGAAAAAAGAAGTCTTTCCCGAACAACAAACATGGCCGAAACATGAACAAAGCGAATAGGATTGGAAATGCAATAAAGTCACCGTTGCGTTGTCAAATGTAGGAAGTTAAAGTTGTTTGCTTCGTGTTTGGGACATATTTTGCCTGCTGTTTCGTCGGATAATATCGGAATATTTACTTTCTTTATTCCTCATATGTTCCTTTCTTTTGGTGCGGTTGGTTGCTGGTATGTATAAGAAAGATCTTCAGATTTTTGCATATTGGATTGCATCAAAGTAAAAGGAAGAATTGGGAATATGCGGTATACAAATATAATTGCTGGTTATAAGAAAGTTGGGCTTTGATATTTTTATAAGTTTTTATCTTGTATTTTTCTGTCTTAAATATATATCTTTGTGAAATAAAAAAGCTGTAATTTATTTTATTTTATTTATTAACTTTATATTTGAATTTTATAAACAAATAAGAGAGGAACTTTTTTTCCTTTTTATTATCACACAATACAAAACTTTCGCAGTCAATGAATTTAAGACAATAAACTGGTTTATTATTTTACACGGAATATTTCAATGAAATTGGATTTCAACTTATATTTTCTTATAATGAAACTAAAAAAGAAAACTTTTGAAATGAGTTTTTAAAAAGCTGCAGTTTTCAAGAAGCTTCTGCAAAAGTAACTTTGTGACAACATGCATACAAAGTGAATCATGTACAATATTGTTTTGAAATACAGAATAGTTAAAGAACGAAGTTTTCACAATGTGAAATTATTTCTAATCTTTTTCAAACCACCTATAAATCACAGAATCTATAATTTTATTTATTTCATTAAAGTTTTTACTTCCTTTATCTTTTGAATAAATGTATTATTTTTATTAGTACTTCGAATATTTTTAATTATAAACTTTTTAAAAGATATCACAATCAATCAAAATCTGCTTAAAAAGGAATTATTATTCTTATTTTAAAAATAAAAAGCAATGAAATGGGTTTAAAAACTGTAAGTCTAATTAAAATAATATTTTTGTAGAAGGCATAATATCTTATACTGAGTCACAATCTCACATAGTTTTATAATACTATTTCAGAAAAAAATTTGGTTTTTTTTTCAGTTTGAATTTCATATTAAAGGATCAAAATAAAATAAATTTATATCCTATTATCATGAAAATCGTTTCTCTTTACAGTTACTGGTAACATTGAATTCAATAGCTCTTAATGATTATTCAAGAAAAAAAATATTCAAGTGACATTGATTTTAAAATTATTCAATCTAACAGTATTTGCTGGAAATATACTGAGAATATTTATCTAAAGTCATGTGAGACGTATTTCTGCCTAAAATATTTTTATTCTCATATGTTTTTAGATGAAGAAATTTCAAGTAATGTAGGCGATTTGATACTGAATTCTGAAATACTTTGATTTGACGTGAAACTTTCTTCATATTTATAATGACTACAAAAACCAGTGACATCAGATTTAGAAGTTGTTCCATAGACATTTTTGAACAAATCATACTGTTTCTTAAGGGACTACTGAAATTAGCATATTGTATGCTAAATAACTTATCCAATTTTTGCAACAGTTTAGAAAACATAAGTTTGAAATTATACATTTTAATACTGTCATTATTTAGAGTTTTTCAAGAGACATATTTCTAAATAAGGCCTTTTTTGAATATGAGGAGTTGATTTTATTTCTTCTGTTTCTTTCTTCATTATTTCCTTTCTTCATTAACTATTCGATCTGTTTCCATCATGTACGACATCATTATCATCACCATCTTAACAATGTATTCAATGTTAAGTACATTATTTATTTTAAAATTTAAGAATGTATTCAAAAATTTTCTTTTTTAGTCGAAATAAATAACAAATCAGTAAAAAAAGTAACCTTAAAAATTTATCTCTGAAGAAAAAATAATTATGAAAATATTTTTTAAAAGGATACCTATCCTATAAGAGAATAAAGTTAAAGTTATTATGTATTAATAGTTAAACATAAAAGTTATTACGTATTAATACTTAAATGAAACATTTTTACGAATTAATAGACAAAATCAAGCTCAATCATTGTACTAAAGCCTATCATGAGTTTCAAAAAGATTTTTTGAAGTTTATTTAACCACACATTTAGGGACCATACATTTTTTCCATTTCCGATTAATTATGCATAAAAGAAAATTTGCTCGCAATTTTTTTATTACTACTTACCGCTTGTTAGGATTACCAAAATAATATATTTTTATTTTTTAATTTGCTGAATATTTTAGTAATTATACTGAAGATTCGCTTTCTTTCTCTCGGAGATTTTTAAAAGATGTGAGATACACATATAAAACATTAGCTAAATTTCCTTTTTAAAACAAAAAATAGATACACAATATACTTCAATATTTTTAACCACATTACATTTTTTTTTGCTTTTGAATTTCTAATGATACATATATATTTCATTGTTTCTTAACATTGCTTTTTTACCTTTAGAACTATTTTTATTGTTATTTTTTTTTATTTCTGTCGATAAAATACGGTATAAAATTGTAAAAATGGTTCTGTAAAAATGCTTTCTGCATGATAAGGTATGCCTAGGTATAAATTTCCACATTATTTGCAATACTTTTACTGAATATTCAAGCAAATATTATTAAACAACGAAACCTCCTGATCACTGCAAATATTAGACTTTGTTTTCTTTCACCATAAATAAAAATTGTCAAACAAAACTTCTGCGCTCCCTTCGAACACAGCTTCAATCTTTATACTTAATATAAGAGCATAACGGATAGAAAATAATACACACGAGGAGAAACTAATTTATAAAAATTCCACACAACTTCAATATTTCTTTTTGCAAATTTGAAAAGCAAGTATTACCATATAGGTAAATATTTGCCCAACTTAAAACCAGTCTCTGAGAAAGAAATATACTCTCCAACCCACGCATTTCCGTATTTTGAAACTAATTTGAAAAACTTTTGCAGATTAACTTCAGTGTTTGTACGTTAAATTTTTCCTCTTACATGAATCCAAATTACTTTTTTTTTCTGTAACGTAATTGAAATTCCGTTCTGCTATTATGCACTAGCTATTCATCCAGGCACAGCCATCAGTTAATCTTTCCAGGCTTGTAGGCACATCATCTAGGCTACATGAGAGAACAAATACAAGGAGAAGCCGAAATAAAACATTAAAAAAAACTGAAATCCCTGTTGACGAAAAACATGCTTTCAATATTTGATGTTGTAGATTTTTTTCTCTTTCCCTTACCCCCTCGGAATGAAAAAAACAGGAAAACTGGAAAAATGGATTACAGGTGTTTGCCTTCAGTCAGTTTCAATCTGCTAAATCGGGTTAAAAGGAATGCTTTTTGGAAGAGGAAGGAGTTTGGATTTTTTTTCCAAAAGAAAAAAATTAGTTTTTCTATCCACATCCCCCTCCCCCTTTCATTTTGCTGTAGTCCGTGTCTGTTCTGTATTATGAAAGGTAATATTTTTTGGGGAGTATGGTTCCTTTTGATGTTTAAGTTGTTCTCCACGTTGTAATACGTGGTTCAGTGTACTGCGCTTGGATCTTAAGGGTGTAAAATCATGTGAAAAGACTGATATTGGAGTACTCTGGGAATTATTTTGATGCTTTTGTGAATCAATGAAAATAGCATAAATCAAAAGCCGAATAATCAAACATAAATAACAAAAAATATTCTACGAATTAAACATTGCAACAAGTTGTTCATATTTTCTTAAAAAATTCTATTGACCTGTTTAGTTAATAAAATGAGTACCTAAATTGCATTTAGAGACAACAAATATTGCATTTTTATAAAAAAAAAAAAAGCAAATGTAGTTCTTTCGCTCTGTTTTTAACAAATTTAAACACAATATTGAAATTAAGTTTATGAAGTATTTTATATAACAGTGTTTTTCCTAAACGATATCATCAAAAGAATAATGAAATATTGTATATTTAATTTTATGTATAGAACTATAAATTTTTTGAATGTTTTTATATTTTAAAGTAAAGGGCCATCTTGTATACGGATCAGAAAATCTCGAGGAAAAAAAGCGTAGCTTCTGAATTTGTTTCCCTTTTATAACATTATTCGTAAGGCACATGCAAGTAATTTCAATCTTTTATTTTTGGGGTGTTTTGAATTGAACTCTCATTCTAAAAGGGGGGGGGGCGAGTTCCATAAATCCTTTAAAGTTAATGTCAGAATCTGAATTTGTATATAGTTCTTTGAATTTGAGTTCTCTCATTGTGATATATGAAGGTATACGCACATCATGCCGAGAGTTTTTCCTCCAAGGTATGAAACATAAGTCGACGATGACTTTCTGTATATGAGTTTCTCTTCCCTTTCATTTTTCAAACAAAGAAAGAAAATGGCACAGAAACTAAGAATAGAACATAAGATAACAAATAAATGGAAAAAATTTATAGCTTCAGGTAAGGTTACCAAAAATAAAACTATTGCCCTTGGCGTCTCACCTAACAGAAATTTGACTGGAAAATATATCACCTGTTTTACCCACAAGGAAAATTATTTTCTCTCACAGCGACGTGTTTGAAAATTACACAATTTTTCTTTTTTTTTTAGTTTGGCTAAAAGATGGGATTAAATTTTGGGCAAAATTTGAAGAAGATACTCTCTATCAGCCTATATACGGGTCGGCATATATTAAGAAATGTACTTAAGACTTTTAGATGCAGAAATTAAGTAACTGGTGAATTTTTGTTTATCGATCCGGCAGGAAGAAATACAATAAAAATTTAAGAATATTTTATTCGCGTTAAATGTAGAGTAAATATTTAATAGTAAGTATATAATAAAGCTCTAAAGTTTATTTTCAGGAGAACCATGGAATTAGAAAATTATCCGTTGTATATTTACTCATGGGTGTATTGTTTTATTTTTTTTAAATATTTACATTAGAATACAAAAGTCATATACATTTAGTTAACTTCGATTTTATGCAATATGAATATTGATCATATGGTGTAAACAGAGTTTGAGCTAGTATACCTGATTCTACTACCAACTCCATTCTGTTAAATGATATTGATTTTTAGTGTACAATTCACATTATATCTCAGAACAATCGTTCATAAAAGCTCATCAAGGTTGATTGATATTTCAAGCTTCAGAGAATTATCAATGCATGTATTCAGGACTACTTTTCCGTTTATGCACGCTAGGCATGTGCCTTGGGCACAAAATCTTTGGGGGAGCAAAAAAGAGTAAAGATTAAAATTACAGCAATCGTACCACCACCTAGCAAATCATAAGAGAAGCATTTCTACCCTAAAGAGAGTAAAGACTGAAATCAGATCTACTACAGAAAAAGAAAAGCTTAGAAGTTGCCGTGCACTCAAAATGATATTACGACAGAAATTGATTACAATGATGTCATTAATGATTTGCAATGATCAAAGCTCAAACAGACCTTTGTTGTACAAGTACAATGACAGTGACTCAACAAAGAATAATTATATCTAAAACTAAAAGATAGTATAGCGATAAAAGGGATGAAAAAGATAATACTTAACAAGTTGACAAGATCTTACAATACTGTAATTGCACATAATTTCATTAATTTAATGTGCTATTGCACTAAAGGGTGGGTGGGTGATCCATGTTGCCGTAAGGTACGAAATGAACAAGAGTGGCCAAACCATGCAACTATACTTTTTTACGGCTGCCGGTTGTCAGTCCGGGGACACTACGTGTGCATGGGTGGTGGATAATGGAAACACTCACCAAACAGCAAAAACAAAGAAAGGGAAAACCAGAGGTATCAGCCAAATTTAAGGATTCTGAAACAAAGTTGTCAACTGAAGTGTGATTGCTCTGGAAATAGTGGGAGACGTAACAATTTGATATGCCTGGGGAGTTTATAAACGGCCTTGCGTGCACTACTTAACTATTCTGTCATTTTTCTACCTAGTGTAAAATTAGAGTACCATAAAATCCGGAGTATAATGTACACCTATACTTCCAAGTTGCATTTTTTAAAAATTTTTAGATACATCCGTTGCATAACGCGTAGTCCGTTTTTATGAAGAAACCTGAAGTGTACGTATACAATGTTCTTATGTTTTCGAGGTATTACCCCATACTTTTAAAAAAATATAGTATACTTTTAGAACTACATTTTAGAATGTCATTTCTTTTAAATAAACTGTATTTCGATGTATGCAGAAGTTTTATTTTTTTTTATATAAGCTCATTTATCATTTTTTTACTTTTACATCTCTCATTTTTATGCCTGGTGCATGACGCGCATCCCTAAATTTCCATCATTTTTTTATGTTAATAGCACACTTTGTAAGCTGGATTTTACGGTAAGTACTTCTGTGCGCTATAAGTTTTCCTAAATTTATATATTTCTCAACAATTGACATCCATAAGTCTTCTGAAAAAAATATTTTGCACAAAAAAAATCCACCTGTTTCAAAAGTTGGTATAATATGAAATTAGTATTGTAATTTTATTAATCCCTAATGAAAATAGAATATCAGGAGAATTAAATTAAATCATCCAGATAACATAAAAAAAAACGTATATTACTCTACGATTTTAAATAGTGTTGACTGATTAGCCCCTAGAAAGAAATGCATAAATAAAAGTCATCGATTGTTTGATCTTGAACAAAGTTTAAACTTCACTGATATAAAAGTTTTGTTGAAAAGGACTTTGTAGATGAATCTTGTGGCTCATAAACATAGATATAGGAGGGATACTAGTACTGAATTTGAAGTAACATACAAAATCTTTAACAATTAGGTACCGCTATTAAAAAGATTTTTGTCTCTTTTATAAAACCTTTTGATTAATATTAAATTATTTTTTTATTCATCAAAAATATTACAAATAACTTTTAATAAACTTGAAAAATTTATAAATGTTTACTTTGAATGTTATTTTCATACCGAATCCACACGCACTTAGAATCTCAACTTCAAATAGAGACCGCATTAGCCTAGTGACAGACTCGTGGCCGGCGTGTCATGAGTTCGAGCTCCACCTCCCCTGGAAACCTAACGTGTAGAGGGGCTGTAGAACTTTGAATCTGTCTTGGCTAAAAGTCTTCCCATTGACTTATGTGTCATTCCCGTCGCTAGACCACTTTTCAAAAGTAGGAGGTCAATAGTCAATAGTCTTATATGGCGACGTTAACCCTTTTGTGACGGGTGTGTCATACATGCACTAGGCTCAAACCCCCTTATCGGACAGCAGGCCGTTCAATACCCTTTTACGTGGGGACGGTAATCCTGTAGAACCAGTACGAAGCGCGATTCACAAGTGCATCATCCAGCTGCGGGTGACATTTGGGGAGGATGCATGTGGGGCACACCAGTCTCTGTAATGTTTTCCATTGATCAGTACGTCGCCGTGAAAAAATTAATAAACATTTACTCACTTAACTACTCATGGGTGATGTGTCGGGAATGGCTGACGTGTTACAAGTTCGAGCCCTAGTGCCTCTGAAGACCCCCGCCCTCGTGTAGAGAGACTGACACACTCTAAATCTGTCTTGGCACAAAGTCTTCCCGTTAACTTGGGTGTCATCCCCGTCACTTTATCAGGCTCAAAAATAGAAGGTACATCATCAATAGCCTTATAATGCAACGTTAATAAACTTTCACTAGCTTAACTTCAAATAAATGTCCATTAGACATCTTAAAATGTTACTTTGCCATTTAAAGCTGTTGGAAAATATATAGTTTGGATATTAGAACACACATGAGAATAAATCGTAAGATTTTAATTGCTTCTAATTCCTGTTCTTTGAATGCCATTCAGAAATTTAAACAGTCTTTTTAAATCATAAATTACCAAATAAGGCTTTTACTGGATTAACTTTAGCAAAATTCTCTACACTAGTCTACACTTTCCTGAATTCTTAACAAACTGATTTACTTAAGAATTTATTGCAAACGTTTTTTATATAATTTATGGCATAATATATCAGAATTTACCTAGAAACTGCATTAGCATATTATACTTCCTCGCATAGCAATCATATATCCATCCAAGTATTGTACATTCGACAATAAGTTACGAAGCATATTACACACATAGGATTACATATTGCCGGAAGTCCAAGTTTCCGGCATCGATTTTAATATTCCCAGGTTTCTGAAAGAAAAATTTCATCTTGGATTTGAAAGGGATTTTTCCCTCCCTCACATTATGTAAATGCAACGTACATATGTCTCCTCTCCACCCTTTTGCGATTGCCTCATAAATTCTCCAACACAACTGAAATTCTTTAGTCAGCAGGAGGGTGGAGCTCTCCTGATGAAAAAAATCAAATTGTTTTAAAATTGTATTACCGATTTGGTGAAATTTCGAATGTTTCTGCATGAACTACAGTAAAATCTAGCGTATAACATGCCCTTTTAAGTCAAAAGATAATATCTAAATTTACGGGTGAGTGTTATACGCCGGGTTTAAAAATAAGAAATTTAAAAATAAAGAAAAGACGAATTTATAATAATTTTATTCTTACATTTGGCCCTTCTAATAGCTTCATATTCCACTGTCTTTTTAACCCTTAAAAAATCGTTTTTACAGGAATGTAGTACGTAAAAAATAAATAAAAAATTCAACTAATTATATTGAATATCTATTTCGAAAAAGTTGTATGTAAACCATTTGGCAACATACAGTATTTTCCAAAATTCTGACGCATTTAACAAAACAAAATTTTCTGACCTGACATAAAACAAAATTGTCAACATCGATAGCATCAAACATCGATATCTTACTGACAACAGATGAGAAATATTTTTTTTCAACTAGATAAATCTCTCCTTTATAGGAAACCTGAAAATAGAAAATATCTCTCCAGCAACACACTGAACTTTATCACACCACTTTCAAAAATCAATATATATATATATATATATATATATATATCACACAATTATAACTAAGCAAAAATTCGAAACCATATGAATCCTAGAATACAACATCCCATTTCAAAATATCAATGGCGAATGTAAAAATAATAAAGATCCAACGTTTTCAAACAAAATTAAAATTGCATAAGATAAAATTAAAAAAATATCCAAGATGCAATCTCGGACTTAGGACTGATAAGTGGGGTTAAAGTAATTTTATGGCGCCAACCTTCCCCCTATTGCAACTTGGTAAACTAATCTGGAAATATCCAAATTCCCCAAAATTTAAAATTTAAGAAAGTTATTACCTAAGAAATTTAGCTATTCGTCATTGCATTTTGAAAGATATAACATAAAAATATTAAAATGCTAAAACAACTAAGTGCATAATATAACAACCGTAAAACATCAAAGATTGTGCACCGATCTTTGAAATGGTTGTATTGAATGAAAAACCTCCAAAATTTGAAAATTCAAATTAAGAACGCAGCATATTCACAAAGGAAATACCTAACAATATCAACACAGATTACATAAACCATCAAAAACTCACCCAAAAGCATCCTATTAATAAATCCATTCGAAGAAATATTCAATTTCTTAATAGTGTTTTCCTACATATAATTCTCCTACATCAATCATAATTCCTACATTATTCACAACTCTCACTAATGCCACGTTATAAACCAAAAGATCAAAATCACACACACACACACACACATATATATATATAGTTCACACGCCAAAAAAAAACGTCTTTTTTCTTTTACGCATGATTTATTGTCTATGGCTAGAATGTGTGTATGGAAAAGCAAACACTCAGGGTTTTGAATAAAGTTAAGTGGAACTGGGTTGTAGACAATTGGCTATAATATGCATTTAAGAGTTAAATTTGCTTTGAATGGTTTACTAATACTCACATCAAAAGGTTGAACAGATGGCTATCACCTGAGTGGAATAACTGCGAAATCTGTGTTACACTGTGTCAGCTAATTTTTCGTACTATCTGTTAGATGGGATCTGAAAGGGAAAAAAAACTAAGACTTTCTGGATTCTTTATGACACCTCTAATTTTCACCAACCATCTCTTACCCACAATTTTACACTTTTTTCTTTCCATCCATCCTTCTAGTGCGCATAAATGGTAACACCTTTAGAGAAATTACATTTCAGCATCGGTTTTTGCTTAAAAATCTTAATCTTGTACTTCCAGCAGAGCAGAAGAGCACTACGGTGAAGTGAGAGATTTCGTGAACTGTTTTTATGTGAATCGGTTTTGTCAGAAGATAAAGAGCATGGAGTGTAAAAGCATAACCATTAAACTAGCGTATTGTGTGAAATTGTGTTCTAAGCCTTAAAGTTTCCTCGAAGTTCATAAAGAAAATTGACTTTATTAAAAAGAACTCCTACTTCAGTTTGATATTACTGAATAAATTCTCCATTGATGAAGAATAATTCAACAACAGTAGAATAGTTCACAAGTAATTGAATATTTCGCATTGTAATTATTTCACAATTTAAGCATTTCTGCACAAGACATTTCTCATAAGAATATTTCACAAGAGTTATTTATATTCTGCCAAAGATACGCGCACTCACTGTTGCCACAAGATCACTCCTAAAAGGTAGTGTCCCGCCGCAACAGTGCTACATCGTGGCAGTTAAGATTCAACTCATGGCACATGTACATTTCAAGTTTCTTCGTAAAACAAGTAATATGAAAAAAATTAAATCAATTCCTACTTAGATCAACAAAAATATTTTTTTTTTTTTTTTTTGTAAAAAGGTAACTAACATTGAGAGTGTTATTTACAATTCATTGCAAAAGATCCACAAAGGCTACCGTGTTCTAATTTTAAAACCTTGGGATCTAAAAAATAATGGTTATGGATGTGATGTCTTAAGAGCAAAAAGATATCATAGTAAAATAATATATGAGCTGAATGTATGACTCTGGCAAATATCAAACTGTCTCTACACTCCTGAGAAGATGATAATTGAATTTGAAGCCTCGCAGAAAAGTACCACTCCCCTATTTCATAACATTTTTCTATAATCATAAAATATATTTTTTTAATAATTCTATATAAATATATGCGTTCACTTACGAAGTTATACATTGTTTAAGATTAAAAATATTTATAGTGAAATAGCGCACTATCAAAGATATTATACACATAATATCAAAACCCAGATGAGCAAGTGGTTCTTTCTCGCGTATCAAATTCCAATTATCAACACACCGTGCGAACGCCAAGAATGCGACGCGTTGGCGAGGAAAATAGTTTATAAACGTCAGCGGTGCCGCCAAATTACGACTTTTCGGAATGTGTTACACGAGCGGCGCGTTGGGGAATGTGGAAGAGGAGGGGGCCTGAAAAATTGCAGGTTCTCACACAAACGCCAGGAATTTCGGGATGCCTTGTCGCTTTTGGTAGCAGACACGTATTAAGGCCGGCAAATGGCGGTGCTTTTCAGAAATAATGAATATCTGATGATTTCGAAAGTATTTGGTCTTTCGAATGTGTCCAGTTGGGCGACGGCAGATTTGAGTAATGATTTGCTCGCCGATTTGAAATCGTTGGGACGTAGCGGTTTGAATAATAGTAGTTTCTGCATTGCTTTATATTAGGTCTTGAAAATTCATTTCAGTTATTGGATTGTCGTGTCTGGTTGTTCCAAAAGGGAAAAGGTTATGCAGAACAAATTGATAGCACTCGGTTGGCTGGTAGCGAAGTTGAGATTTTTGTATCTAATTTAGAACAACGTTCCAGAAATTGCTTAAGTGATATTGCCTTGGGTCATGTATAATTCATACTTTAACGAAGAAAATGTTAATATAATTTCAAATGCATTTTGTATGCTTTATACAAGAAAAAACAACATTACCTATTTTAATTCATGCTATATTTAAGCATGGAATTTCGTATATTTAAAATTAAAAAAGAAAATTTTTGAGATTTTTTTTCCTGTTGATGTATATTGACAACAATATGGAGATGATTCCTGTCTTTTAGAATATTGAACTAAGTTTTCATTATCGTTTTAAACTACATTTTCTTCCTTTCTAATGATTTAATAGCCCTATAAAGGCTTAGAAGGAGTATACCTCTATAGGGGTAACACCCCACAATAATTTAGAATCATGTGCGTAGATGTAATGTCACAGGTTTTTAGACCTGATTTTTTGAAAGACTATAAAGTGGAATATAGCACCCTGCTTTTAATAATCTAGCAACTAGCCGTTTAGATCAGAATTTTCATGTTGAAATTTTAAAATGAGATATTAGATTTTGTGGTGTTCTTTTACGACAGAAATTTAAAATTGCGTTCATCCTTGTTAATGTTCTATAACATAACTCTGAAAGATACTACCTTAGACAGAATACAACTAAAATATTACTTAATAAATTGTGTATAAATAATAGTGATTTTAATTTGTTAATAATTGCCAAAACATAATTGTTTTTAAAGAATATTTTTTAAGAAATACTTTTTACATTTCAGATTTATATGCAATGCTTATTTGAATCTATTGTGGCTATTTAGAAATACTTGATGAAGGAGAAAAGAATGACAAACAATATTTGTAATTTGCAGTGCCTAAAAATCTAATCATCCTTGGAAAGAAAAGATTCAGAATTTTCTCTAGGTTCATACAGTACATACGGGGGAAAAGGCTTTTAGAAAACAATTTTACAATTTTTAGGAGATCTGCAATGGATCCGTTTCCCGATGCTAATTCCTCCCATGCATAGATTTACCGCTAAATTTCAGAATGGAAAAAATGTCTCTTTCTTTTAAATTTTTTACTAACGGCAAAGTTACGTAAATATCGTATTTAACTGAAACCACAGCAGACAGAAATAAACTAAAAATGTTATACCCTTCTATCTGAACTAATGTTGTTTTGACCCGGGAGTGATCGCACGGGGTATACCCTGGGCTCGTAAAATCTTCAATTCTAGGAAAACTGCTTATTTGTCACCAATAATATTGCCAGTATCCTCCTATATGGTAGTCTTCATGTGAATTTAAAGGTATTTTTTACATATATCCCTCTTTTTTGTGAATAGCAGAAGTTTTTTTTTATTTTTACAATCTTAAAGTACTTGGGGTGACTGAATTCTCCACTCCAAAATATTTTATATGAACAGGCTTCATTTTCCCCTGTGAAAGACTTAAAAGTTTTGATTGCTGTGTTGTACGACTCATTATGATTCAAAAATGTAAATGAATAGAATTTTAAAAAAAGAAATTGGAAACCCCGAGATCTCTATTGAATGAAGTTGAAACTGATCAAGAAAGCGAAGAACCTCATGAAATAATGGATATTAAATCATAATAGCGAAAATAAATTTGAGAAAAGTGATGAATATGAAACGTTTCAGTTGAAAGGAAAATTTTCAAATGTAACCTAAAGAACTCCATCAAGATATGGAGCCGCAAATGTACCACAAGACTCACTGCGACTAGACAAAAGGACAAGCAAGAAAAAAGTCAACACGCTATTTGTCGATCATCAAAGGACTATAAAACTGCAATAACTTGAACAAAATAAGATAGTTTTGAATGCAAATATCATCCCTGCAATGTTAGCAAAAATTGTTTGTGATTTGTGTTCTTTATTGAAGTCACACACGTTTGAAACACTTTAATTCAGTTTAATTCGATTTTTTTTCTTAAAATATCAAAGAAAAATTGAAAGGCCTCAAACGTAGATTAGTATACTTTCTCCTAGTTAAATTATTCACTGTAATTGCGACTTTTATCGTGTACAATAAATATAATTATAAAAAAAGGATTGGGATGACTCCGTCACCCCGCGTATCGAGTATCGAGTGCGCGCCTTCTCAAGGGTTAAAACAGCATGGTGAGAGTTAATGACGAACATGTAATTTTGTGCTGTCATAAAATGATGAACATTTTTTTGGAATTATTATTAAATTAGTTTTAAAAAGTCCCGTCTTTCTACTGAACTACTTTTAGGCAGAGTTCTATTTAGCGTAGAGGGGATTCAACAGAGTTCGAGTCCCCAAATAGATTTGTGCATAGACAGTTACGAATTTCACGATCCTAAAGCTTTGTTCTCCAAATGTTAAAGTCGCAGAAGTCCAGTGGTCAAGCTCACAAACTCGTGACCAGCGTTGTTCTTAAGACCCGGCGTGTTAGAGAGACTGATTCAGGAGTCTCAATTTTCCAGGAAATTCCTAATATCGCTGTCCATAGATCTGTTTATAATATTGTGTTTTTTAAAGTTTGAAAGTATTTTAAAATAAGCATTTTCTCCATTTTAACATGTAAAGTTTAAACTCATTCAATCTTTCCTAGAAAGAGACAAAATATACAGCTCATTTTACATTAGAACAAATATATCAATTCATATTGATATATTAATTTTATAATTGAAAGAATTTTCTCGTTTTGGTTTCTATTCTTAAATATTTCGTAAAAACAACCTTAAGCCACTGCTACTATGGTCCACTATAAAGAAAATAGAGTATGAAAATCAGTTATATCAATGTGTACTCGCAAGAAGAATGAAAAAAATGATTGATGCTATACACACTTTTCCTGATTATAAAAATAAGGGAAGAAAATGAAATGTAACATTTATTTGAAACTGCTTTAACTATTTACTACGAAGTTCACTTTTAGATGATCTCAGAAATAAATTAACTGAAAGAAAAGTAAAGTTTATTTTAATGTCATCTAGGATTTTGCGAAAATAATCTAGAAAATTCTGCTTACCCCTAAGCATTTTTAATTATGTCAACATAAAAATGAGGAACAAAACTCTCTTCTGCTTTTTTCTAAGATTTGATGGATTCTAAGTATGGAAATGAGAGTGACACTAAAGTCATATAGTTAACGATTTTTTCGAATCAACTAATATTTCTTAATATTATTTTTAATTTATACATATTTTCATGTAATCAAAATATGTGCAACTTTATTTTAATCACAAAATGAAAAAATTCATTACTTCAAATAAAATTTACTAGAAGCATAGAACATTGGTACACACATGAACATTTATATACCTATGTAATGAGCGTTTGTCATTATTTGAATAAAGTATTTTAAGATGTTTTGATAACGTTGATATAAGTATAAAAATTCACAAAAATTGAACTTTAATGTGTTATATGTGCTGTAATGTATTAATAACAAAATTTGCAGCATACTCCTTCGAAAAAATTCTATTTTTCCATAACACACAATTATTATAATATTTATAAAATTCTGCTTTGAGGATTAATTGTACCTGAATATGTGTATTCGTTTGTAATCAGAAAAAATTAAGTTATAGATATTGCCAAATATGAATTACTAAAAGCCCATAATAAACAAACAAACAAATTATATGAAATCAAACACTCGTAATAACTTTTCCTCTAAATCAGGCATAAAAAACTCCAATTATTACGCAGCAAATATCAGAAAGTACAAAAAATTCTCACATTAGAATGACACCTGCACATCAATAAAACATTAATCTTCCTCAACTTTGCTCAGATACCTAATAATATTTTTTTCTCTTTCGATAAAACTTGTAATCCATTTTGCGAAGCATCGAGGAGTAAATATGTTTTAAAAGTTTAATGATGCGAGCTTCTTTTCAGCTCGTATAAATCAATCCTGGAATTTGCAGATGCCTCACTCAAGATGTCATTCCCAGCTTTTTCAATGAATGATGGTGAAATTCAGCTTTCGATTTTCATAGGAGGTCATTTGTTATCTAAGCCAGGAATACGTAGAGTTGGTTACAACGTTCCAGGTAAGAGTTTGGACTCGTATCAACGCTGTATTTCGTTTTCATAAAAGTAAAAAATTATAAATTGATTATATAACCCAACAAACTGGATTCTGGGAATATTTTAAAGTAAGCATTTAGAATATTATACTTTTAAAATATCGTTTAGAATAAATACAGGGTGATTCAAAAATTATGGGATAAACTTTGAGAAGTGGTAGAGCTCACTAAAACAAACAATTTTTAAAAAGGAATATTTTAGGGGAAGTGTTACTTTGAGACACTAACAGATAAATAACACATAAACAAAACGTTGAATGTTTTTTTTTTCTAATGGGCTGCGGATTAGTGTTTTGCTGCGGATTAGTGTTTTACCATTGCAGACTTAGTATATTCCCTGAAGCTGGTATCTCTTTTTAGTGCGGCACCATATAGGCGGATACCAATCGCCGCGGGTAATTTTGATTCCCAGTTTCCTCCCTAGAGGGAGGCACCTGAGCTCTGAGGATGTGAACCTGTACTAGGGGATTTAATTTTGCCGAGAGCACCCAATCCAAACAGACACTCAAGGGATCTTTTACATGCGTATAACCATAAGACATGGCCGCTGTCGATTTTCTACATCATGAAAATCCACCAACTTGGGCCGGGGTCGAACCCGCAACCTTGGGTGTAAAAGGCCAGTGATAAACCAACCATGCCACCCAGCCGGCACGTTGAATGTTCATTTGCAGAACACTTAACAAGAAATTCCATAGAGAGAGAAAATGTTAAAACACTTTTAGAAATTTCACCAACCAGCCGTCATGCATGCTTGGCGACTATTATGGCGTAATTAGCTGACAATATTGGCGATAGTTGAAGGCAGCAAAGAGGTGTACCAGTGATCTGCTACACCACCGAAATCGGCATTTGCGCTTGCAATTTCAGTCGTCATGGAAGATTTTACTAATAGCAGAAAGGCAGATGTGCATGTAATGTACGGTGCTGTTAATGGTAACGGCAAAGCAGCACTACGGCTGAATCAGGAACTCTTTTTAAGTGAACTCTTTCAGAACCACTAAATGTTTCATCGATTACATCGACAGCTGTATGAAAATGGTTATTTTATCACCAATACTGATGAAAGTAGTAGATCTTGAACTGTACGACAAACACATCTTGAACTTCGTGGACGAAACACCAGGCACAAGGGCTGTAGCATGTCGTCTACATGTCACTCAACCAACCATTTTAAGAATTTTAATGGTGGACTGTTAGTGGTTGCGATTTCTAAAGCTGTTTTAACATTTGTATTCTTTAAGTGTGCTACTAACGAACGTTTTATGTTTACGTTAATGTGTTATTTTTTCTGTTTGTGCCTCAAATTCCTCACTTCCGCTCATATATTCTTATTAAAAATTGTTTGTTTTATTGAGCTCTACTACCCTTCAAAGTTTGTTCTAAAATTTTAGAATCACCCTGTATATCATGTTAGATTTTCAACTCCATATACAGAGATTTTCAACTCCATATACAGAGATTTTCAACATCATATTACATAATAAATCGACTTTAGAATGTAGGAAAGTTCATCGCAAGGATTTTTTTAAATAATTCTAGATTTATTTTTGAATTCTTTAGTAAACACAGTAGATTTTCTTACAATACGAAATAATTATCATACATTCATAAATCCAAAATGCACAGAAGTCACACAAAAATAAAACGCAACAATACATATCCATAGTCACAGTTCCTCATTACGTAAATGGAATGCACAATCGGTGTGAAGCACTAAAACTCCAATGTTGTTTCACTGCATCGACCTCATACAGGTTGGGAAACCATAACAGGAATTTCTAAAATTATGTCGCCCAATATTCAGTAAAACCAATCATGTTAAGCCCAATTTTTCTGGGGACTATCAAAAATTTTCACTCACACGGGTTTGGTGACCGTTGTTTTAAATTCTTCTACATTTGACTGGAGCTTGTATTTTTGTCGCCAAATTTGGCGACTTGGAACATGTGGAAACCAAACTTGTCATCAAAATCACATTTCTTACTAAAGTATTATAGAATTCAATTTTGTATACAAATAATTTTTAAGGCCACGATACTCCTTTGGTAGTAAAGAATGAACTCCATATTTTCCATGATAACATAGTATTTAATTGTCATTTTAATTTTATCAAATATATGAGAATGGGAATCCAGTTTTCAGTTTTGCTTGGAGAGAGGGTGAGACATTGTCGTTAAAGTTATTATGGTGTATTTATGTATTGAATGTGACATGTTAGGTCATTTCTGAGTTGAAGTGCATTGTGATGACGATGATCATATTAATTATAATAGTAAAAATATAATTTAATATTTAAAGTATTCCAAATATCATAAATAAAACCTCAATAGTGTTATTAAATGAACATTGTATTCAAAAACTTATTTTTTAGATATCCAATAAAATCTTATTCTTTTAAGCACCTTATAACAAGTTTTGAAATAATAACACTTATAGAATAGTGGGACTTAAATTTAACCATAGATTCATTGCTTTGATAAACAATACTTTTTTACATAATTAAAAAAGTCTTATTCAATTTTATAGATAGCTCTGATTATACAAGTAACATGTTTTGCTAAAAGTTTGTCAAAATAACAAAAATATTGTTACGAATTTTGTGTAATGAATTTTTTAAATAGAGTAAATAATTTATATCTGGATGTGTACTATGTTTATATTACTCTCTGTTGTATTTATATTATGTTAAAATCGTAATGTTCAGAATCAACGCCATTCCTTTAAATTATAAAGACGATTCAATGGAAACTTGGCAAAATTTTGGCGATAGCGACGAGTAGGCATCATTTTTGGCAACCCTATGGAATCTTCTGGAAATTAGTGGAGGAATCTACTAATATCATGATCTATGACGCAAGCGGACTTTTTGAGAAAAATTCGTATGATCTATAATTAGGGAGTCGCTTGCCGAAACTGAGTTAGTCTTATTTTGACCGTTGCAGAGTTGAATTGATTTGACTGTGATGAGTCAACAAGTGATTAATTATTACTTTAGCTGTTGAGTAGAACAAGCGAGTGCTTGTGAATAATCTTAAACATATTTGTATTTTAGATACTGATAGTTGTGCCTGAACGCCGTAGAATGTCGGAAGGCCTTCCGAGACTTACTCAACGAATTTGAGTACTATATCCTGTATTTCAAGGATTGTTTTTCGACAATAAATTTCCATCACTCCTGAAAAACTGTTTTGCTCTTTGCATAAAATCCTCGAACCCCGATCTACTTAACAATATGATAGACAATAAATATAGATAATGATTCTGATGAAACTTATCGAAGTGGCTAATTCTCATTACTGAATTTTTGAATTTCTTAACATAACTACATCACTCAGAAAACCAGTTTTTATTTTTAAAATATAAATTGTCCAATATTCAAGTTTCAATATTTCAAAAGTAAAACGCTGGCTGTAGGCAACAAATTTCGTAATTATGATCCACTGTCAACAAGCGAAAAGGATATCTGAGCTGGAGGAACACTATTGAAACGTTTTCATTACGTTGACAAAATAGCTCTGAGAGTAAGTATGTATTAGTCCCACCCCAACGATAGGTTTATTGACATCACTACTCATGAACCATCAATTCTTACGATTTAAATTTTATCAATTGCATAAATTAATATTTTTATTGGATGACAATATATTCATGAATATAAATTGCAAATTGTTGAAAATTTTCTTAAAATATTTTATACTTTATCTCATTTAAAATTATTCACCAAGACTTTGCTGCGCAAGATGGTAAACGTTGAATGGCATCTAACAAAAGAATACTGAATACTTTTTAGGATTTTTCTGACCAAAATGGAGCCCGCTTTATGGAAGGAAGGATTTGTAGGGGACAGAAAAGGGATGTAAGAAGGCTTCCACGTTAGATTGAAACGTGGCCAACGAGAAAAAAGTTCTTGTTTCTTTCTCAAAATCCTTAAGATAGCAAAAGCTTGAAAAAACACCTTGTATGCCGTTACGGTAAAATGTAACTGAAGAAGTTTTTTTTTTTCAAATACCGATAAGACAAAAGGATCTTAGGAAATGTTTCCGAAAAAGGCTATTAGAACAATGTGCGATGAAAGTTTCGAAGAAATATACCTGTTAAAACCATTTTGAATATTTATCGCTTTATTTAAAACTATTTATACTTACTTTTAGCATAAAATGTTAAAATTCCGGGTTTTTTTAATTTATTTTTCATATTTATCAGATAGAAAATAAATTAATTTAAAAGTACTCATTTTGTTAAATAATTGAATAATTTTCATTGGGAGGAATACATTATTCCATAAATAATTCAAAAATTGTTGCCTGTTGCTTATCGAAGCATAATTTAAGTAACTTATTCTATCATTCAAAACAGTGTGTATTTCTCTAACTTTTAATATTAGCGACCCAAAATTCAATCATACTTTTCATCGCGCAGTCTCCTTCCATACAATAACAATGTATTACATTCAATAATAATATACTTTGACGTAAGAGCTACAGTCCAACTTTAATTATTAAACATACAAATTATTAAAATAAGTTCTAAATTATGCATGTAATATTGTATATGAGAAGCCCATGGAATCGCTGGAAATTATTGAACTTGTTCTTATATATAAGTTATCCGACTGGTTGCGACAACTTTTTTTTTAAAATGAAATATGGGAATTTTTTTATTATTTTTAGATATATTTAGTGCATTTTAAGAAAAATGTGCTAAAATTAAGAAGATAAAAAGAAATTATTATTACTAAAATGGGAAAAATAGGTAAAAATTGACAAAAATAGCATAAACGTGGCCCATTCTGTACCTTAGGTTTATGACCAAATTTTCAAATTTTTCATTCTAATGTGTTCCTATGTTATTCATTTTTAAAATGACCTTCAGGATAAGAGATATTTTCTTTTTTACAAAAACTAGAGCCCTTTATATCAGTTATTATATGAAATTGCTTAAAAAAACAGTGATTATATTAACATTAGGGACTGTAAATTTTTAATAAACAGTGATTGATAAATCTGGATTAAAACATTTATGATTGATAGATCTTACAGAAAAAAATTTCAGTTAATTATTTTCAAACTTTTTAGCAATCGCTGCCCGTTTAAGATTTTCTAAAAACACATTTCGAGTAAACGCGTTTTAAAGCATGAATATCTTGCTTAAAGTAATGGCATCTGCTTTTAATAAACACTTGTAGTTTTTGTTCTAGTGAATGGAAAATAATAAACTGGTATTTTTATAAAGCTAATTCAAGATGGCAAAAAAATAAAATAATAAAAAAAAAAAAAAAAATAAAAAAAAAAATGGCAAAATAATTAATATAAATCAATAAAAAAAAAAAAAAAAAAAAAAAAAAAAAAAAAAAAAATGTGACTAAATTTTGTTCCGAAACTTGCCGAAATCGATGTAGGATCTGAAAAACCCTTTTTAAAATTCATTACTCTTGAATATGTCTGGCAAGGGATTATAAAATAATACAGAATTTCAAACCTTCGCTTACTTTACAAGAGGAAATGAACTTTAATTTATACAATAAACTGTGAAGGAATAAATTTCGTAAAAAACTATGATTTTAAATACATATGGGGTAGAAAGTAGAATCAGATATTTAAAAGGTTTAATTAATGATTTTTTTTTCCAATTTTAGCTGAATGAAAAATTTGTTTTGAATACGAGCTACTATTAAACTAAATAATTTGAAATTTTAGCCCAGATTTTAAAAGTCTTTGGAAAAAATCCCCTTCTAATGCAATTTCGATAAAATAAAATTGAGTATTAAGTACAAAAAGATAAGCACCACTAAAATATTGAATGAACAACTTAAAGAATAATAAAATTAAAATTTTAAAGTATACAGATTGTTGTAGTTTATCATAAGAAACTACAAGTTTTAGGGTATTCGGATACCTTAACTTAGAATTAAGTTAATTATCAAATACATTGTGTGGTTCTGTTACATTTATAAGTATATTATATGAGTGTAAATGTGCATTTTATTGTTTATTGTGCCAGAATGTATTTGGTTTCGCTTCTTTTTAGTAAATTAATAGTTTTTTTTAAAAAAAAATAGTGTTTTGTTTCATACTTTTCGATATGCTCACGCTCCCCACCTAGGATTATCACTTCCTCCGCCGCTAGAGGCGCGCCTCACTGCTTGAGGAACGCTGATTTAAAAGCATAAATCTGAATATAAATACGTTTTAATTATTTGTTTAATTTTTTTCTTTTTTTTTATTTAAATTTTGTTTCTTAACTAAATAGAATATATTTTGAAAAAAAAGAAAGGAATTTGTTGTAAAACTTACTGTTTGCTCATCGATTAGATCCTATCGATATTATCAATTGATTTTTCATACACACAAAGGGTATACTAGTAATTCTCTGAAGAAATGACTACTATGCATCTTAACATAAAAGGCTAACTTATTGTACCTTAAGACATATTTATTATTTTCAGTATGCCTATGAGAGGAGATATCTCCCAAATATAAATCTTTCACTTGAGTGATTCTTCTCAAATTGATCCTGAGCTTGAAAAATGACCTTGCCGCAACGTCCTATTATTTTAGATAACCTGCTTTAAAGAAAAGGCATCCACCTATACAGCCTGTTTCAGACTGATAATGCAGTTTCTTTCTTCCAAGAGAGAGAAAGATTCTTAAAAATACAATATTTTTTCCCTACCCTCCTTCACTCTACAATACAATATAGCCTATAAAGATTCCTAAAGGGGGGCTAGAATAGTGATTCACGAGCAGTTTCCTCTGCCTATAACTTCTTTCACCTACGCTTCTAATCTAAAGGGGATTATTTCAGATGCAGTGGGGAAAATTTCCCCTATATATTTCTTTCTGTGAATGGGAAAAGGGTGTTTTCCCCCTCTGCCAATGGGTTGCTTTAAAAGGCTTTATGAATTATTTCTCTTATAAAATTTTTCCAGGCCTTCATTGCTAGTAAGTGCATCCTAGCAGAGGGTGCAAGTCAAATTCAATTCACGTAAACTTCCATCATGCTATCTGCATAATAGGGTAAGAAGGAAATTGTAAGGGAGGGGGTTCTCGCGAATATTAGGGCTTCACTTTGTTAAAGTGTGAGTTAAGGGAGAAGTAATTCATACTGAAGGCCTTAGAATTAAATTATCTTGTTTGTTTTGAAATCGCGAACGAAAATATATAGGTATTTTATTTTGAGATGGCTTTATGAAATTTATGAAGTGACTGCTGTTTATAAGGAAATAATAGAGATGCGAGACTTGGTGAGATTTATTCTGAAAGCTTTTATAACGAAAATATGCATATTTAAGTTGTTAATATATTAAGTTTGTAAAATGGAATGTATGATTTACGATCCTAATGCGCTATTTAATCTTTTCTTATTTTTTTCTTATGATGTATTTATCTTCTTATCAAGTTTCTGAATTCTATATGTGGTATATTTAACGCTTCAATAAATTACTGCAATAAATTTTATCTAACGGGGGAGTTACGTAAGTTGTTTACTTTTCTTTAAAAGATATTACAGTCCATTTTCAAACTTTCTTGAATAGTTAATATGCATTGGACTTTTTATTCTGCAATAACATTCTTAATACTTTGTCGTATTTTTTAATGTATTCTGTTTTATGAAATATATATAGTCAGACCCCGATTTACTGAACCTGTATTTAATGCAATTCGCTATTTCCCTAATTTTTCTTTACCCCGATTAAAAGGAAGGCAATTACTTCTATTTAACGAATAATAAACCCCGAATTAACAAATTATTTTAATAACCGAAAAGTAAATTTTTTTATTAGTTTGAATTGGAAGCAATTAGATATCTTTTCAAATATCATTTTTGTCCGGAACAGAAAAAGACTTTCCTTATTACAGGGGAAGTGTTCAGCCCATTATTAAACTTTACAGGGGCAAATAAGTCATCCGTGTAGTCTATCACTGGATTTTTGAATAGGACGGGAAATTCATTTCTTATCCCATAGCACTCCACAACGCTAAGGATATTTTAAGAATTTTACTATTTATTATCTTTCCGGAGAGAAGTTAGATTTATTATTCGTACGGTTTTGAAGGAATTTTTGTTTCTGAAAATGTGTGAACATGACAGAAATTGATCATGACATTCTTATCAAAACTCTTACATTTTTTAATGTTTGGAAACAGTGAACGCATACATCAAGCGGCAAGATGCAAATGACGCAGTATTTTCTTCTCTGTATGAAATCTAAAAACTCTTTCGAATCAGGAATGGAAAAGATTGTCAAACATTTGTTATAGTCGATTATTAAAATTTCCAGTTAATTCGTGAATAATAATTCACTAATAGTATTTTCAACTGCTGAATAAAAAGTGTCTAAGTTCTAACTGTGGATATTTTTGTGCAGTTTCTTGTTATAGAATTTCCGCAAGGGAAATGCAAGAAATGTGTATTTTTTACCACGATATAACGAATAGCCGCAAATTAACAAATAAAATATTTAGTCAACATGAATTTGTTAACTCGGATTAAATATAATGACTTTAAATAAATGTATAACATTCTAATTTTTTTATGTTAAAGACATTTACATAAGAAAATCGTTACACTAGAGAATTATTTTCGATATCGCATTGAAGCTGAGTGCTCGCTTAGTCTCAATGTTGTTAGCCTTTTTTTTGATAGTTACGATTCATGCCTAAGTGAAATTATAATGCAGAATTATATGCATATATATATAAGATGAATATATATATATATATATATATATATATATATATACATCTTCACGTCTTAAATTAAGCACTCTCTTATTTCGCGGAACAGATGCCCCCATTAATTTTTATAGCCTCATATTCCATGCTTAACTTTCAAATATAACTTCACCCTAAGAAGTGTACGTAAGATATCTGGAGATAAGTGAAAAGCCACTCATACTTCACTTGCGTGTCCGTTTTTTTCTCAGAGCAGACGCAGAAATTTCAAACTGAATAAAAACCTTTTCTTAACAAAGACTTGGAGTAGATTCGAAACCCACATATATTTATATATAGTATTGCTACAATTTTATAGATTAATCTCATTACTGAAAATATTTAAAATTAGTATTATTGCACATATATTGACGAAGATATTAATTTGTCTTATAGAATAAATCTTATTGAATATCATGGTTAGTTATAATTAGTCTTATAGAATAAATCTAAAAAGTGGCTTAGTTAGTTATAATTAGTCTTATAGAATATCTTTGTAAAATACTATATTGCACTCTGCATATTCTTTCAGAATATATACTCTGTATTTGTCTATCTGGGTTTTCTTTCACTCTTTTAATTCATTTTTTCATTTTACAGTTTCTATATCCTCTGTGGGGTGTGTGAGTATTTATTAATGTCACACTGGCTACAAGAACATGTGATGGCTATTGAATCAGACATGGCTACTCCTCTCCTAACTTCTTCACCACGCCAATGGGAGGAATTTGAACTTAGACAGATTTAACATACATAGGCCTCTTTACGCAGAACATCTTCAGTGGGATCAGGACTCGAAGCTGCGACTTAACAACGATGGTCTTGACCAACAAACTACCACAGCCATGTGTTATCAGTGGAACTGAGTCGTTTATAATATGTGTAATTAACCCTTTTTCTACCGACGGTACATATAAGTACCACTCACTTTAAAATTACATAGAATAACCATTTTTACGAATACTCTGATGATACTTAGCAGGAATATTCTTTTAAATCCACTCTTGAAAGAAATATGGCAGCATGGGTTCTATGATGGATATTTTATCGGGGAAAGCGAATAGTTTTATAGCAGAAATCGCGCTTTCAGCTGACATTTTGATCGGATTGCAAAGATTCTTATTTTTGTTTCGAAAAAGTAGTTAATATCAAAAGTTAATTGTCTTACTTTTTTATGTTAATGAAGACCTTAGAAAATTATTTGTCTATTTATTTTAAGTGAACAGTTATATAATTAGTTTTATAGTTGAATATCTTTAATTGACTGATTAGCCTCTAATGGATTAAATTTCCTAAAGCTGAATATTTTGTTTATGTATATCCCTTAAGTTTCAATGTAGTGATTCAAAAAAATTAATTGTATGAAAAAACTACAGTAAATCATAATGGGTAGATAAAGGGTTAAAAAACCATATCTTCAGCTTTGACTTAGAAATAGACATTTCATGGATTATGATCTTGATTCAAAATCTAACTTGAAATAATTTAGATAGAATTACCAAATCATCAGGAGTATTATGTGACATATTCATTGCAAATACTTTTTGCTTATTCCTAGAACAAGGGGAGAAAAAGACCAGTAGCTGAATTCTGTAAAACGTGTTTTACTGCATGAGCCAGAGCTTAACGGAAAAAATCCAAGTGGTGCACTGCAACCACGATGGGCGAACTACGGCCCACGCACAAAAAGCACCCCACCTACATATTCTACCCGGCCATAGAAGGATTCGCAGATAATATTCCATTTTCTACATGCATGAAAATTTCTTTTCAAATTTGAATATGAGAAAATGTTTTCATATGCAAAATATATTTCAAGGAATTTCCAGAGAAACTGATTCAAAAACTTATGAAAATACAAAGGGGAGCTTTCTTTACTATATAAATATATATAATAATATATTTATTTGCTTTTATGATTAATTCTAAAAAAATAAACTTTTAAGTATATTTCTTGTTACAAATCTTTTTAGAGAATATAAATCAGGTTAGAGTTTTAAAGAATTTTTAAAATATATTATTTTCTAATTTTCATTGCGTTTTATAATAATTTATACTAGGCAGCAAAGTTTTCTTTTGTCTAGTATTGCCTAAAAGAGTTTGCCCATCAATATGCTGTATGATCCATAATAAATGTTGAAATAGAATGTTTCATATTAGTGAGGGAAATATTTGTTATGATTAAATGCTATTTAATGTCCAATATAAATGACAAAAAAAAATATATTTAGATTTTGCTCTCATTATATATTTTATAATTCAAACTATCTTCAGAATATAATATCAAAATTTCAAGATTTTCAGTGTTAAAATTTTTAAAGTTCCTAACGAATAAATTACTATTTTAAGAAATAAATCTGATTTATTCTTAGCAAATTAAAAAAAAATGTATTTCAGAAATAAACTAAAAGGAGTTTGGTATTTTCAACCAGTGACGATGTTCAACTATATGAAAAATGATGAAGAAGATTATGAAATTTATTTTTTCTAAAAACTATCCAAGAACTCTATGAGCAGGATTTCAGTACAAAAATTTGAAATAAATTATCAAATTGTAGAGGTAAGAAATGGAAACAAATGTTAACCTCCTTGAATTTAAGCGAATGCGCTTTGTATTAAAAGAGATATGTCTTCACATAAACTTCCTCTTCAGAATTTTTCTGTTTTAAATTTAGTTTGAAATGATTTTGACTTAAAAATATGTAATAATATGAGAAAAAGCAATTTATTTATTAGAACAATTAATTATATAAAATTAACCCTCATTATCTTTAATTAAAATTTTCATATTATTTATTAATAACAATCCATAAAAATAATTGCAAATTTTGTCTTTCTTGGGATTGTATTTAAAATTGTATGCTTATTCCTTTAGAATATGGAATTTTAAGAGTAGAAATGCCGATAAAGGTGAAAATATTGATGACGTTAAAAACGTTGCTTGTAAACATCATTTAAACTCTCAATTCAACAAGGGCATCTTGAATGAGTTGCATTCAAACATATACATAAAGAAAAAGTCAACATCTTGCAAGCAAACAAGACAATCAAGAAAAAAGTTTGAAAAAGACTCTTTTAAATGTGTGTATGTGTTTTTTTTTTTTTTACACTTCTTTTTTTGAAAGAATTATTAAAACACTGCTTGGGTAAATATCAATCAATATCAATTTTTTCAAGTCTGTGATAGTAAAAATATTAAACAATATAATGCAAATGTATACTAATTTAAATGAAAATCACCTATATATCAATTATATAAATCGATATGACCTTTAAAAAACTATACGATGATAACACATTTATCACCATCTATCATATTAACGATCTAGAAAACTTTTAAAAGCTTGTTTTATTACAAATATTTCAAACACCCCCAAGGTACACCCTAAAAAAAACCCTTACCAAGTGAGCAGCCCTCCCAGAAAAACCAGATTCCACCCCCCTTCTGAGCTTAATCCTATGAGGTTTTGTCCCGGCTTAAGCGCGGGGAATCGTCTGTAGGTGAGAAGGGTGTATCATAATCGAATGTAATGTCGGATGACGTCACCAAAGGGGGCGATGATTAAACAAGGCCGCTTCATCACAATGGGAAGTTGTTAAATCCCCATAATGGAGTTGTAGGGGGTGTTTGGGGGAATGGTTTAGGATTTGCTGAATCGAGGAGGGGACTTAAGGACCTTTATACGGGAGAGAGGGAGGAAGAGGGAGTAATGTATAACGGAGTACACTTAACCGTAAGGCTTTTGCGAGGGAGAACTGAAAATTAACGTTTTCTTGTGTAATGCACAAAGTATAAGATGGTACTGCTCGTGTAGTAAAAAAATGCATGTACAACATGCTAGAAATCTAATTGTTATATCTATATTTACACAGAAAATTTGTTAACGTTTAGTTAATCAGAAAACTGTGGTAAAAAGCAGAGAGGGGTTGGAATTAAGAAAATATATAGGACGCAAACGGTGCCATATATAGCGAAATAATGATTTATTAACCCGACTGTATGGTTTCGACTTTATTTTAACTTGGATTATATGCGCCTTGTTAGTAGTTATTGCATGTTCACTTTTTCCACACCTCAAAACCCTTATATGCAGTAATGGAGGAAACTAAGGTAACATAATAGTCTCCAGGATGTTAATTTTGTCTCGAGAGCTGAAAGTATGAGCAACTTTCGATTTGATGCAATTCTCTCTCTTTCTCTCTCTCTCTTCGAGGTTAAAATAAAATTATTCTATTCTTTTACACATTATTTATAAAGGAATAAGGTTGCACAAAATTGTAAAATGTTGGAAATATAATCAGAATTTTAAAAATTATAAACATATTAAAATAAGAAACATTTCTGTATGAAATATTAATTATGTTTTACGTCGCTCAAGATTTTTTTATAAAACAATAGCTCTAATTGCTAGCAATAAGTTGATTCATAAAGTTAAATATACACACCCTTATTACAATGTAGGTATTTTTATGTAACTAGAATAATAAATTATATTTTTTAAAGAATAAAAGAATTACATTTTAAATTTTTTTTATAAAAATTCAATATTTTTCAAATATTTAAAAAAAAAAAGATATATAAAACTAAAATTAGGAAGGGTGCAAAAAGTACAGAGGCGCACCTAAAGCCCTTGATTTTTTTCTCGATTGATTATAATCCTATGTATACAATACATAAAATTTAATTAAGTATTTGTTATAAATAATTAATTTTATTAATTAATACTAATAATTCAGTCAATACCTAATTTTTTACTGTTTCTTGTTCCCGAAAATTGACAAAATCAAAAGAATATTTTAGGCGGCGTATTGGAGCATGATACGAGAATAGTGGACATTCGACACTGGAACTCCCCCCCCCCTTGAAAAATTCCTGTGTGCGCTACTGAAAGAGTATGGTACATTTTATAATTCTGTATAGTTCTATACATCAAAGGCTACTATTTCAGAAAATAGCATTCGGAACGTAAAATTTGTTTAATATTCATTATAGAAATGTTTCTTATTTTCAAATGCTTATAATTTTTAAAACTTTGATTATATTTTAACATTTCGTACTTTTTAAAACCTCATTACTTTAAAAATAATGTGTGAAAGAAACGAATTATATATTTAATTTTAATTCCAAAAAATTATATCTATTTGAAAATTGTTTATATTTTCAGCTCTCGAAACAAAATTAACACTATTGAAACCAGTAGCGTAACATACACCCTCACAACCCTCGTATTACGGGGGGGGCAAGGACTATAGGGGTCCCAAAGCTTGACTGACGCAAAGTACTTACTTTGGTTTGGGGCCCAAGACCTGAGTTTGCAGGAGGGGGCTAATATTATCCGTTGCGCCCCTGACTGAGACCCTACAAGCAAGATTTCATATTCGTATGAATATAGTGCACCATAGTACTTCCTTAATAAAAGTTTCGACAGAAATTTCAGGAGAAACAGCGATCTAAAACCATTCAAATTACAATAAATATTTAAAAAAGTCAACAAGGTATTGCAATTTTCTCGTGACTTCATAAAGCAAGCCAACGTAAAATGCTATGCTGTGAATTTATGTTTTATTTGTTTTAGTTGATTTGTATTAATAGTGCTGCAAATATTCATCAATTGTAGCAGCAAAAAGCTCATTGACTGGAGCCCATGTGATATACAAATGTGACAAGAAAAGTCTAAGAATTATGTCAAATTTCGAATATTAAACAATGAGATGACTTTAAGTTTTCAACAAAAGCAAATCTCAGTTCAATCGTTAAAAAACCTTTTCAAATGTAAAAAAAAAATGAACAATAATTACATCAAATATCACTTTAAGTGTTATTGGGTAAGTGATAAGACATGAAATGAATTCGCTAGGAAAATATACATAATTATATATTATTATTTTTAAAATGTCTCTTAAAAAAGCAGAAAAACTGTTAAATATTTTGAATTTTTATTTGCAATTGTTGCTATATAATCCACCAGGGTCTGACGAAGTAAGGCAAGACCAATTAAATCATTTATTCTCAAAAAGGCTTGCATAGAAGGGGTTCAGTGTAGATATCTTAGCTTGTGTGATACATGCAACGTAATATGTGATCGGGGGAAGCCTTGTGGTCGTGACACCTTGCGTAGATGGAGATCTTTTTGTTCGCTGAAAATGAAAGGCACTTGATGTGACCACTGTCAAAACGAGAGAGTGTAGTCTGGGAGCATCTGTCACACTTGAGGACCAAGGCTGGCCCTGGTCCTCAGTGCTGGTCCAGGTCTATTACCCGCATACCAATGATGAGTGGAAAACACCCTCCACTCCACCAAATTTTGAGATTTTTTTTTAAAGAGTATAATTTCAGATGGAGGGTGGATGTGGAGGAAGTTAGATGGTTACAGCCCTCCTACACTAGTTTATCCATCCTTTCTTTGCCGTAAAGTTCGACATCAGAGGGGATCCACTAAAAATAGATATCATAGTCCAGCGATATATGTTTCAGTTTGTGTAAGATGAAGATACTGGTTTTGTCTCTAACAATAAACAGTCTGTAAAGTCGTTGAAGGGAGCTACGGCTATTGGAGAGAATACAAAGATCAGATAGAATGGCTCAGGATAGAATGATCTCAAGTACCACGTCAATGGGTATTAGTTCAGTTATGAAAACTAGGCAGAAATCTGGATTGTGTTTTTTCGGAAATAATTTTTTGGGGGGCGTATCAATATAGATACCGCTACCGGCTTGGTCAGATATTTTACTACTATCAGGAGAATGTTTATTTTGAAAAATATATATTATTAGATTAAAATCAAAAAATTATTAAATTATGGAGATATTAATAAACTTTTCATTAAAAGATTGAATTATTTGAGATCACTATTAAAGTGACTGCCTGGTTTTCTACTTCTAACGTATCATAACTAATAGCAATGGTTTGCATTAAAAGTGGTTAATATCGGTTTCTCTAAAATAAAATGACACGACTCAAGAAAACACAACTCAGCGGACTGCTCAAAGTACTTTGTTTCACCCACACTATATATAAACAGTTGCACTAAAAAAAGGCGTGACTGGAGCCACGTCACAAGCGTTTGCATTCGTTAAGTGTTGAGATATTTCCATCCTGCACTTAACAGAATTTAAAATAATTGTGAGATACGATCATACGGCAGTATTGTCAATTACGGTCCTGGCCGACTTTAATGGAGCTTGTATTTTATATTTATACCAAATGTTATAGAAAAAATGTTCTCATTTTTTACAAGCAAATAAGAATTCTTCAAAAAGGACACGAGATTATCGTAGTTTGAATATTATTGTATCGTAGTTGGAGAGGTTAAGAGTGCGAGCTTATGGCATGTGATATCTTAAGAAGTTTATTGATCTTTGCCCTGATTCCTCTCCCGAATTTCGAAACAATAAGGGGGGATTACTTTTAAAACAAAATTACCTCAAAATATTGGTACATGGAGAAGTCCTTCACGGTGTTATATGAAATTCTGGAAAACATTCATTTTCTGGTAACCTTTGTTAAATAGTATAAAAAACTGGAGACACATAATAGATAAGCATTTACTTCGAAGATGGTGACGTTCAAGTACAGTGGACATGGTAGCCGAGTGGTTATGGGTACGAACTCAAGCATGATGTTGTCGGGTCGTGAGTTCGAGTTCTAGAGCCCTTGAAGACCCACCATATAGAGGAGCTGATGCATGTTAAATCAGTCGCAGCACAAAGCCCTCCCGTTTGTATGATGTGAAAGTTAAGAGGGAGGAGGACAACTCAGGTATCTTCCTCCTCACTTGGACATGATTCAAAGTTACGAGGCTCATAGCCAATAGCCTTCGTGTTGCTTCAGAGTGAGTCATGTTAAAAACAAATTAAATCAAGAACTTTATATAGAACATTCTTGATTATACAAAAAACCCATTACCCAAATAATGGCATCTAATACATTCTAAATAAGAGAAGATCTCAAAAACCACTCATGGTACAATTTGGAAGTTAGGAAAAGGAGATGACAGTTCAATTTTTGTCCTCAGTATTGAACCTTAATTCCAATTTATGAAATGTATAACCCTTTTTTTAATTGAAAACTATTATACTTATAAAATCCTCGTGCACCACAAAGTATCGCATGGGGCTCATAGAAGTAAGTATTGATCACACATTACGATGGAAAGAAGGAAAAAGATTGAAATTACAGAACTTTTTAAAAGCATTTCTGGTGGAAATAAGTTTCTGAAGATTCGGAGGCCAATTTATATCAAGTCCCTTGAAAACCAGTCTTATCATCTTTCACTCTTTGAAATACTTGGAACACAGACGGAGCACATGTCCTACATTTTCTTCTCCACCAATATTTCAATCACAAGAAGATGACGGAACTAAATTAAATTTGTTCAAGTAGATTTTAAAGTTAGCATGACCAGTGTGGAATCGGGTTATTTTTAATTACTATAAAAATGATGACATAACAACCTCTTATTAATGGTTGGAAAAATTTCTTTGTTAAGCTCCTTTTGTTTGTGAAGTTAGATATTCTTGGCTCTAAGACTTCACTATTATTTCTTTCATAATCTTCTTGTAAAATTATTTAGGAATATTAACGGCAATGTCAATTTTGCGCTTGGAAGCAGCCTTTGCAAGCCAATCGGCCCTCTTATTTCCAAGAACGTATTTCCCTTAATCTTCATATTATTCTGGCGTGGTGTTTAAAAAGCTTACCAAAATAAAACTGAAACTCAGAAACATTTCATATTTACAAAATACTACGAAATAAGGTAAAGAAAAAGGTTAAACCAACTTTTATTGGACTGGCCTTTTTACAAATTAAATACATCGTTTGTTTTTAAGCTATATATTTATATGTAATAAAAAATTTAATAATAAAAAATATATATAATATGGGATGAAGAAAGAGGGGGGTTTTGTGCACTTTTTGAATAAATCACTCAAAATCTAGAAATGACCTCTAACATTTCGCGACTTTAATTCAAATAAGAGTAACACAACGGTCAATTTATATGAAGGACTTCGTAATCCTCAACAATGTAATTTGACAACCAGAGCTAACATTACTCCCTTCAAACTGCCGTACCTCCACTCTGAACAAACTGGAGATTTAGTACTTTTCAACGAACCGAAAACAACGTGAGACCTGTTGGCGATGGATTTTGCAATTTCGAACCGCTATCAAGTGAGGATGACTTCCCCACTCCCATACTTCCACACCACTCTAGTGAGAGTAATTTGAGAAAAAACAGATTTACGTGAATTACCTTCTATACACGGTGCGAACTCGCAACTCAACAACGAAGGTCACAAGTTCGTGACCTACCGCAGCCACTTAATGCATTTAAGACTTAAATAAGTGGTTGAGAACATTGGTGATGTCACACAGATTCCAAGGTCACTTCGATAATTCGCATAATATTTTATGTCTCTTTATTATAGCAAATAAGTACATATCTGATACAAAAAGAGCATTATTTATCAAAGTATTGCCAGAGATTATGAGCTCTGAGAATTTATATATACCGTAAAATCCGGCGTATAATGCTCACTTTTAACACAAAAAATAAATAAGATCGAAATTTAAGAGTGTTCGTTAGACTCCAGGTATAAAAATGAGAGCTTTAAAAATAAAAAGATAAGCATGGAAAAAAAATTAGACTTCCTCATGTACCGAAATACGATTTCTTAAAGAAATAGCATTCCTTATATAAACTTAAAGAGTTGTAGTTCAATTAGTATGTTTTTTCTTCTGAAACTTGGAATAATACCTCGAATAAATTACAGTGAAAATCGTTTAACACGAAACTGAGGGGGGGGGGGCTAAAACATTTTTTCGTGTTAAAAGAATTTCGTGTTAAAGGCTGTTGCAGAAAAAACATATATTTAACTAAATTCAGTTTATCAGAATATATTTTTAGTTGCATAGATATGTATATATACACGCATTTAATGGGAAATCAATGGAAAAAAAACATTCACAAGAAAATGAATTTGCTACAAAATTTAGCAATACCTAAGTTTTTGCAGATTTCCGTTTTCATCTGTTTTTGATCAATAACCTTAAAAATCTCCGAAGAAGCCTTAAGAAGCGAAATAGAAGTATTCTTTTCCCCTGAGTTGTTTACTATTGTGCTCTTAAGAAAATTCTCCTAAAATAGAAAAAAAACTCGAACCTACTTTACTTATTTTTACTCACATTGCAATGTACTCGCCACCAAATTCTAAAGCCAACAGATGAGATATTATAGTTTTGTGTGACGTTTGTAGGGGTGGAGGGTGAAAGTAGCTCAGGTAGACAAAATTGGCTCGTGTCACAGGATCTTCCGGGGGTATTTCAAAGCCAAGTTCGCGGCCTTTCTACGAAACAAATGAAACCACCATTTCTTTCATTTCAAACCCCTCTTAAATCTCACTTACTTGGCTGGCATTTTTCATATTTTGCACATTCCTAGAAGGGGAATATTTTTACGTTAAACGATTTTCGTTTCGTGTTAAGAGAAAAAATGGATGAAAATAGTCAGTAGTAGTTTTTCTGGACTGTTGCATATTTCGTGTTAATCAATATTTCGTCATGGTACGATTCAGCAAAAATTTTTAACTTAAGAATTTTCAAAATTTTGTTGGTTGCCTCCTATGTGTGCATTCTATGTAAAACAGATTTTGTATTCAAAATTTCCTAAAAAGTTAGGCATTTGATTTTTTAAGGAAAAAACTGAAAATTTTTAAGTGATTTTAAAATGTTACTCCTCCTACAAAAATTTACGTACATGCATGAAACTTGATATACAAGTAAGTCCAACTATGTTTAACAAAAGTTTGTATTGATTTTGCGATAATATGATTGGTACTCGTACAATGCTTCTTTTATAAAGGCTTATTGAAAATTCCTCAAAAAATTTACAAGTTCTGAGTTTAATTATTTTTTAAAAAATAAGTTTTGATTTGATTCAAAAACGCATACCAACTTTTGTTACATGTACTATTAGCAATAGGTAAAAAAAAATTCAAAGTATTAGGCACAATAGAAAAAAAAAGCCTTCGCATTTTAAATGAAGACAGACAAATTATTTTATCTTTCCGAGATAAGTAAGTTTAAAGTTTTGATTTGCCATAGGGATGTGAATAAAAATGAACGTAACAGTTATCACAATTTAGTGTTTTTTAAAATTGGAGCTTTCAAATTTTGTCAGGTTATAGAAAGATATGTAAAGAATAAATTAAGCTAAAAAATTAAATTTTATTTTTTGATTGATTTTTGTTAATTGAATCGTACTGTGTCCCCTTAAGCATTTTTTCGTTAAACGATTTTCATTGTACTTCAAAACATAAGAATATTGCTCACTTACACGTAATACGGAGAATATACCTAAAAACTAAATACTGCAACTTGAAAGCACTGTACAGTAAGTATTAAACGCATGAATTTCCTGATACATAATGAACGGAGACGTCACACAAGACCAGACATAAACTTTTGTCCCCCTTATTCCAGTCATTGCATCTCATTTTCAAACCGTAAATGAAATCACTATGACTCCATAATTGAAACATCCATAGTAATAAAATGATATTTAAGCCATACAACAACCACTTATTTCGAAATGGGGGCAACCATTTTCATCGGGAATCCAAAGTTGTAAAGCATGAAAGCAGAACTCCAACGTCCCCTGGTGTGACATAACTGAGTCTGACTGCAAATTTAATTAGTTCCGCTTCGTTAGGTTGTCGCTGTGCTAGATACCGAGCCCCGGGAATTTCTCAGGGACGATTTTTCCATGGATTCTCAGGTCTTCCGCATGGAGATATTCTCCGTTTCACTCTCTAAGCCAGAAAATGTTGCGCTTTTGCTAATTGGATTCACACGCCGATTCCGCGTAACTTTTTCACTTTTGTTTGTTTGTCTTTGCTTAAAGGGAGAGAGGGTGGAAGATGAAAGGTGAAATAACTACGAGCAAAAATTATCGGATATTTGGATATGTTATCGCGCGCTCGTGTTTGTTATTGTAGAGTGGAATTGGCATTCCGTAGTCGTCGAGGGATTAATTGGGTTTCTGCATATTATGACGAAATTATTATTATTTTCTTTTTGGTATTTGGTTGAGCCTGATATTGATCTCTCCGAGCATTGAATTTGAAGATTTAATGTATGCATAGAGGTAAATTTTAATTAGATCTCACATTCAGTACATCAGTTTCAATTTTTTTACTCTCTTAGCAGATGACTTTATAATAAATTTAGCTATCACAAAAGTGCGATTTTAAAAAACTTTATTAAAGCTCTGAAATCTTAATTAAAAGAAGTAACTCAGAAAGTAATTAATGATTTTGTGTTTAAATGTAATATGCATATTTATAAATTTCGGTAGTTCATAGCTGAATAAAGTAAACTTCAGATAGTTTAGTAAGATCATATCTGTCAGTGCCTAATTTCTTCTTAAGTGTGAAGAGAAATTAATTATAAAAGTTTGATAATTTGAGCATTATTTGAAAGAGTAATAGTTACTTTTGAAAGCACAAGATGGTCATAACTACGTTACCAAAGAATTAAATTGCACTGTGATCTTGCACCTGTCTGTGTTTTACATTATAAAGATAAAATATATAATTAAATCCTTAAGTAGCTATACTTTATTTTATCTTGTCTTGGAACATAATTCGACAAACTAATCATTTACAGAAAACATATTTTGAAATTGCTTTTCTAAGAGGGAGTGGGGGGGGGGGTTAGGGGTGTGATCTTGTGCATTCTAATACATTGATGATACATTTTTTTTTTACTTTACACCCGGCAAAAATTTATATAAATAGAGAATCATTTTACATATATATGCAAATATATAATACAGTTAAGGTCACTGTAAGAGAATGAATATTAACGTCGCACTGTTCATCTACACGAGAGCTTTTGGCGAAGGACCTCATAACTTTGAACCATGATCAAATGTCGAGGATGACACCTGAGCTGATACCCCCTCTTCTAACTACCACACTACACCAATGGGAGGACGTTTGAACTCTCGACAGGCTTAACGTGCATCGCTCCCCTGCACGACCGGTTTTCAGTAGTACTGGGCTCGAACATATGACACACCAGCCACGAGTCCGTTACCTTGACCACTAGGCTACCGTGGCCACGTTAAGGCCACAGAGATTTAAAATATGTAGTTATAGATAAAATAGATTATAGCTGAAAACTGTGAAATAAGTTTATACGAGTGTCTCAATTTTTTTGTCAATGCCACTTCAGAAATTTTACGCTATGTTTATTATTATCAAAATTCTAATATAAAATGATCTTTGAAGAATGGCCTAAGAAAATAAAATGAAATTCCTTCGGAACTTCTCAATGACAAAATAAAATAACGAAGAGATGAAAAACTAAATATACAACCAAACCATAGATAGTAACCAAATTCTTTGAATGCACATTTTCTTATTTTATTTTGCATTCATTTATTAGGAAACAGTATTAAAGCATTCAACAATTCCTTTTTTATTCGAGTCGGTGACAATTTTATAATTGACAATATTTTAGCTTAAGTAGCCATGACTTGACCTGAATCTCGAAATAAAATATAATGGGACACAAAAATTTTATTTCATTTTCTTCGTTAAGACGTTTAAAGCTGAAGAAATCAAATGTGACGGCCTTTTCGTTATAAATTGAAATACTTCTTTATTTAAGTCCATACATCCATTTTTCTATGGAATTTTGTGAATAACACAATATCCTTCTTGATTTTTTGTAAGGTATTCTGTATAATTACGTAAAAAGTAATAATTTAAGTTCAGACTTGAAAGAAAACAGATGTTTACCTCAAAGTATTTCATATAGTACAAGAACATTTAAAAATTTCTTGAATAAAGTCGATTATTTATTTTTTAATTAAAAATAATATGCGACATTTTAAGCTTGCATTTTTTATGAACAACCTTTTTTTTTTTTGCAACTAAAAAGAAAAATAACATTTCCTTATACTTTGATGCAACGTGTTGTTGAATTAAAACACAGGAACAAAGAGTATATATTGTATTTTGCATGTACCTTTGTATTTCCTGGGTCAAGTAATTATTTGATTGACTTTACAGCTGATTTGTACTTTTTATTTCTTAAATACCTTTATCTAAGGTTTTGGGATTATTAACCATCAAAGCAACTGTTTTTTAATCACAAAAAAATGTGACTTAATTTTCAAAATTTATTCATTATCATATAATATTATATTATACAGAGAGATATCTGTGAATCTAACAATAATTTGATAACTTGCTTCATATTCCTTGATTGTAAGAATGATTTAAGTATTTTTAACCCTTTTCACGACTGATAATGAATTCAGAATATTCATTGATTATAATCATTAGGAATTTGCTCAGTATTTTAAATGTAAGAATGAAGTTTGTATAATTGTAAAACAAGTTCTGTGTGTGTGTGTGTGTGTGTGTGTGTGTGTGTGTGTGTGTGTGTGTGTGTGTGTGTGTGTGTGTGTGTGTGTGTGTGTGTGTGTGTGTGTGAACTTTTATTTTTCAAACAGATCTTTGTAAGATTATGTATAGAACAAGTAAAAGTTACTTTAATAACTGGTAAAAGCAAGAATATTTTGTAGTTTTTTTTGTTTAGATGAAAATGATAAGATATTGAACTATATTTTTCTTATATTTTTCCAAACTATTTATTATTTATATTATTCAATTTCCTTGAATTTAACTCAACTGTTTCTGGAAACAGTTTCAGAAAATCTAATTTTGCTTAGAATTTACGAATCAAAGAGAAAATATTTCTATCTAGTAGAAACTAAACCTTTATTTAGCATTCAGGAACTGAGTATACTTGCTTAGAATGCATGGAATCATTGTTATGAATATTTTATTGATCACATTCTTATATCAAAAGGCAAGGGGATTAAATTCCGTCTCATTAGTGGAAAGAATGGAATTGTTTTAATTGCCCTTCGATTTTGCTCTTCAAAAACCATTCTAACTGTGCTCTAGTTGATTCCTCTTTAATTATAGAGCGATATTTAATCACGATAAATATTCAAACAAAAACTGATTCATCAATGAATTTGCTAATTCTTTTTCTGAAAAATGTCATGGCGACACAAACTAATAAGAAAAGAACCAACGAATATAATTGGAAAAGGTTCCCTGGCTATTCGAAATCTTCATTCGGTCGTGGAATTTAATTTATTCGAGAATATTGAAGCGCGCTTCATATAAGAAGCTTACCTTTTGTTTTGGAAAGAGAGGACGGTTTTTTTTATCTCCGTCTTTTTCCTCTTTCGCATTCATCCTACCATTATGGCTCAAATTGTAGATATTCTTAATATGAGCTTTTGATAGCCGAAGAAGAAGAAGAAAAGTTCCAGGAGAAATTAATTACGTGGATTCCCATTCCGCGAAAAGAAAATATTTTTGTTTGAAAATGTGTATAAATTACTTTTTTCATTATCGCAGGGTTCGATGTGAACTGAAGAGAATATAATTAAGTGAATTGAAGAACAATTCAGTTGATATGCAGATAGAAAGAATTATGATAATGCTTAGAAGTGCCTTTTTCTTAGTATTTGACAAAAGGTAAGCTTCTGCCTATTAAAAACAATATGCAATAATTCGTATTGAAATGATAATATTATTATTGAACTGAGTTTTGGACACGAGTTATTTTGATTATGTATTCCGATTTCCTGTCAAAATTTTACTTGAATGTTTGAGAAGATATCTTCATAAAAATAAGAATTTCAAAATGAAATTCTCTTGTATGTTTTGTGATGCAGATAAGTGTTATATATAATAAAAATAAATTCGATTCGAAAAAATTGGTTTTTTTTAATGTTTTTACTTTTTTCAAGTAATAAAACATTTCTCTTAACAGAATATATTAAATTTTTTCTGGAATACTAATTGATATATTTAAAAAAAAATTATTTAAAATCTGTTGCATAGGCATGTTGCTTTCATATATTGGTTTTGTGATTATTGTATCTTGTTTGTTCTAAAGGCATAGTAAATTAATATTGGAATAAAATGAAAAATTTATGATGAAAAGAGTTAAATTGCTTAGTAAATTATCTGAATATTTTCCTTATTTCTTGAAAATACTTTTTTTGATAAAATCAGACTTGGATGAAATATATTAGATATGACGAATTGTACTAGTAATTTAATAAATAGTACTTAGGTCAGGATTTCTGATCTGTTGGATAAAAATATTGTAAACAAATCAGCAACAGAATGAAAAAAGTTCACATTTAACACATTTCTCAGAACAAATATTTTATTTATGTTGCGTGTGTGTGGGAGGGGGATCCAGTTAACTTTCTCATTAACTCGTTTCAGAATAAGCGAAATCTGTGAAATGCAACTGAAATCCTCCAGTGAAACAATTTTCGAGCCACCTACATGATTTAAAAAGTCACTCATTGTTTTAATAGTTCCTAATATCAAAATGCATTACCTATTATACATATTAGTTCCAAATTAAGTAAGCCACATCAAAACCCAAAGTACAATTTTACATCCTTAATAAGAGACAAAAGTTTGATATTAATATTGGTACCTTGCCTCTATTTCTAAGTTGAATGTTCATAAGTCTGAACATTCAACTTATGAACCGCATTTACTCAATATGACATTGTTACATAAAATTTCATCATTTGGTTTTCTATAAGTATAGGAGGATCGTGATATGGGGATACAATGTTATGTATATTTTTCTAATTTATCTAATGTTGACTATTTCCTCAAAGAAAGCGATGCCTTTACAAAAAATTTTTTAACGAATGGGTTAAATTGGAACACTGATATGCGATCTGAAAACTGTGTTATGTACACACACACACACACACACACACACATATATATATATATATATATATATATATATAAGGGGAGTTCTTTTATAGGTTCTGTACTCCTTTTCAATATTTTAAAACTAATCTGTTAATCTATATTCAGAGATGCCTGGTCTAACTGTTACTCGTCTATTTGAAGAAGTTAGAACACAGAATGAATATTTAAATTCTGATAAATTTTAACAATGGGAAACCTACATGTTAAAATTCATAAAAGATGAGTGGAAATATTTAACCAGATAAAACATGAACACATTCCATATTAAAGTTTAGTTATTCATTTAGAATTTACGCTGTGATGCTCAGGAACTGATGCAACATTGAAAGAGTTTCTCCAATTGGTCATGATTTTTAGACCAAGTGAGAAATCAGCATTGAATAATGATACCTAAGCTTATGGTAAAATCCAATGCGAAGGATATCTCTTGCTCCGGAATTTCTGATATCTTAGAAAATGAAAGATGTACAAAAAAAATTAAGTCATCGAAAAATACTGTTTTAAGTAAATAGTTAAAGGTGATCTAAGCGTAATTAGTGTATTTTTGCTTGAATTTTTAAAATACTTTATATTTTTACGTTGTAATTTTTTCTTAAATTTTTCGTTCTTCTTTTCATTGCAAAAAAACTGGTCACCTTAATATATATAATACATTACTCGCATATATATATGAATACATTACTTGCATTATAAATTCCTTTAAATAATATTAAAATTACATGTTACATTGATCAAGTAAATTTTAACAGTATTATGGGGGAGAGTGAAATGTTTCAAACTGCTAACATTTGCAGCTTCAATTCACAGAATATATATTAAAACATATTACTCTGATGATATGATGTAATGTCTCCCGAAAACAATATACAACATTAGGATGCTTCATATTTAAAACATACATTTTAAATAAGCTAAGAAATTGTACCAATATTTAAAAATAAAATAAGAAAAAGGTAATTGGTCTATTCGTGTTTTACTTTAATGTGAACTTTATCAATAATTATGTTGATTTCAGTTCAAAAAACAAAATTAAGAAGAGAAAAAAATAGTTTATTTGTGAGGAATAAGAAAATATATATTATTTGTAATTTATTTAGCCCCAAATGCATCTAAACATAAATTATCAGTATTTATTTATTTTTGTTAAACAAGAATGAATACGAGCTGTTGTTGAGGTTTATTTTATTCCACGATCTATAAACCATATTCCTGAGTTATGTTATTCTTCGTTTTATGTTCTGTCTTTGTGTAAAGTTATAGTTTCTAAGTAAATATATACGTTTCCATGTTCTTTTCTTCAAATCGATTAGCATCCATAAAAAATAATTTTACGTTATGTGGATTTAAGATATTATTTCTTCACATTTCCGTATGTTATTCATATTTATTATTTCTTTACCTAATTCCGTATGCAAACAATTGAATTAATTTTTTTCTTTTTTTATAACTTAATCATTCTAGTTCTTTTCCAGATTTTTTTCAAAAGAAACACATTCTACAAATAAGTAATTACTAGAATGTACCAGTTTCTATACGATATTAAAAAATTATTTGAAGATAATACAGTGGAGACGTTCAGTATTGAATTTATTGCAGCTTTTCTCCAAAGTTTTATTTTTATTATTATTATTTTAAATTTGACATTATTTTAAATTTTTTATGGGAAAATCTGTCTTCTTGATATATTTATTTTTGACAACTTGTTGCATGTGTGCTTTTTTTTTCTTTAATTTCTGTGTCAAATATTTAAATCAAATAGAAAAACGTCTCAAAAATTTTATCCTTTATCTGAAAGATGTAACTAAATATAATCCTTTTATGAATTTCATGAGCACACTGTATCAAAAGATGTATTTTAACTAAGATTACCCTGCGATAAGTTGAGAAATTTAGGGCAATTTTCAGCTTCGCGAATTTATTTATTTTTCTTTCTATTTCTGTTAAGTCATTAAATATTTCATTTATATGAACTTGAAGACCACATCTATTATGCTTCGAGAGCTTAGAGTTTTTGTTTTAGTTAAATAGAAAAGTTATTATTTGTGTCTTATGTGAATATATAACTTTATCGAACTTTGGAATTATGTAAACTAAAACAAATTCAGGAATTCATATGATTATTTTACGTTAAATTTTTCACATGATATTTTCTTATCAGTTTAAGTAAAAAAAACTAGTTTTTTTTTACTTAAGCTGATAAGAAACTTTACTCAAACTAAAGTTTATAGAGAAAATTATTTAAATTTTTTTTTATTTTCTGTGTATAATTTAATCTTAAAATGAATCACAATCATAAAGTTCTTAGTTATTTGTTGAAATAAGTAAAAAAATTGATACATTCACCTTTAGTATTCACCTTCATTAAACTATTAAACTGGAATATTTCATTTGTACAATAATCTATTCGAAACATTACTTTCCCCTTATTTCTTATTAGTTTATAACTCATACACTACAGCTTTGAATATTTCTCCATTCTTCCAAATAAAAAAAGGTTCCTTTTAACATTTTTTCCTAATATCAATATACAAACTCTTAAAACAAATTACACACTCAAAAACATACAAATGTTTAAACATCCTAATTATTTTTAACTTCTATTCCTAATCATTCAATCAGTAATCCAAATGATACCATTCCGAAACTCCAAAAACCCTTCTCCGCGATATCTTTATCTCTGTCTTCTTTTGATCACGATGGAGATGTCGAAGATGATAAAGATTGGGGGGGGGGGGATTTTTCCCTTTTCAATCCGCCATCTTGTCGAGCCAGAGTAATCATATTACTTTTCTCCCTGCACTTGGAGCTCGATTACCTTTGTGTGCGAGAGGGACTAGAGAGAGGGGATATATTAATTAATTAGTTGCCCCGGGGCAATCTTTTCGAGGCAAAACTCTTGGACGGAGTTTTGTTCGCTCTCTTAAGGAGTTTTGTTTCAAGTGAGAATAAAGGGGAGCGGGTACAAAATGAAACTCTTCTTCTTAGATTAGAATTGAAGTAATTGTGAAAACTTGTAGGATTGTCTAAGTTCATGGATATGAATTTTGGTAATAAAATGCATGCGTAAATCATAATTCTGTCGAGCCTTAAGGTCGCAGGTGAAGTTTGGGACTCCAAATGAACAGATATTGTTATAAAAATAATTCCGTTTATTGTTTATCAATTTTCTACCTATCAAAATTATAAACTTTGGGAGCAGTTAAATTAACTGAATACCCTAAATTCCTAGGACAAATAATTAAACACTGAAATGAGAGTTATCTGATGAAACGGCGCTCGCCAGGTTATACTCAGACTAAATTGATAGTTCGTCCAAAGATTCTTGTCAAGTACACCAAGAGCTTCCGAATGTTACTTCACAAATAAATATATTTCTATAATAGCAGCCTGACGACCAACCCTAACGCTCACTTTGCTAGGGTTTAAATAGTACTCCAATTAGAATAAAACCAAGTTCTCGCTGCAAAAAAGTGGGGTTTTAAACTCAGTTACAGAATTATTTTCCCCCTATAGGATTAGTAGACGGACCTTATAGGACCTGTCACAATTCCTCCATAGACACATCTATATAATAATGATAGTTCTTGCACCTTGGATAGAAGATGTTAATATCTCCTTAATAAATGGTGAGAAAGTAGAATACATGTTATGATGTTGAGACTTTTTACTTGAATAAATTTTTTAAAAAGATAAAATTTTCATCAAAAAATGCCCTGAATTCAATCCAAATTTCTCAATTATTTGCGTATACATGACGTATAATGCGCATGATGAAAATCTTTTTTTATGCAAGCTTCTAATTAACACTTAATTAAAACCTATTCCTCATACCTACAATAATGCTTTCCGTCATTATCTAAGATAGGTCTTAATAATCTCGAACTAAACTGTGCATAGAAATTTTCTTAATATTTCATATGTAATAAACATTGGTTAAGTGGAATCACTTCGTTAATTTGAATAAACAGCATCATAAATGAATATAAAATTTTAACTTGATATATTTATCTTAAGAAATTTGGTATATATAATGGTATTTGATAATTAAAATTTTTCGTTGTACTACTGAGTGGTGTGTTTGATGTTACAGAAAGCATTCAAAATATTTTTCTTAATCAATTTCAATAATATTTTTTTAAAAAAGGAAATCCTTCAGAGCATTCCATGTTATAAGAAGCAATATAAGAGTTAAAGATGTTCGTTGGATGGTTTTGATAAATTTAAGAAAACTACTCTAAGATAATGAAAAAAAAATTCCCACATATTATAGAATTCAAAGATAGAATGATTGAATTTGTATTTTAAAAAATAATCTTAATAGTTTAATGCTGAAAGAGGAAGCGAAGTTCAACTAAAGTATTTCTTCCTTCCAGGCGATTTACAACTCAGCATTCGTATTTCCTCTGTAAAAGCTGTTTTTCCTCTGATTCTTTTGAAACGCTGTGTGTGGAAAGTGCTTTTACAAAAATTGTTTCACCTTCGGATGTATTTGAACTATCGCATATCGAAAAAAGGGTTTAAGTTCGTTATACTGGTACTAAGTGACTTGGATCCAAAAATGTGTTCGGAGTACTTTTACTGTTACACCTAAATATGTGAAATGAAATATTTTATGCAATAATAAATGTACAAATTATAATTAATTTTAGTTATTGACAAAAAGAAATACCAGAATATTATATAAGAGCACTTTTAAAGCAAAATAAAGTAGGATCGAAATTTATGAGAGCGCGAGTTATACGCCGGATATAAAATAATAGCACGAAAAACTAAGAAAAAAAGAGATAAAAATAAAAAATTAGACTTCTATATATATAAAAATTCTGTTTGCTTAACAGAAAGGGCATAGTGTATGAACTTAGAGCTGTAGTTCCAGAAGTATGCTATTTTTTCAAAAGCCTGTGGTAATTAATAACGAATAAAGGACTTCAAAACGTAAAAGCGTTTCGTAAGAAAACAATGGTGCGCATTATACAACGGATTCCACGGTATATGTTTCACTATATTTCACAGAAGAGGGAAGGTTTTTGGTGACAGTACCTTTTGGTTTCCTTAATATAACCATTAATGAAGTAAATAACTTAGAAATATTTTCGCCAAAGTGTTTTATTCGTGATTAATATGACAAAAAAATTGTAGTTAATATGTATATCTTTTAGTATTCATGTCTTCTACTGATTGTCCTCATAAAGGGTTTTTCATTTGATTAAATTATTAGTTCTTAGCAAATTTCTCCAAACAGTTAGCTCTCTTAAAAGTGGATGAAAAGAGCATGAACACCGTGGAAGAAAAAACATAAAAAAATCTTTTTACTTAGGACTATTTCTTCCATATGAAAAATGTATTTTCATTTAAATTATTTTACAAAATATAAGTAAACTTTTTATTCAAAATAATTACATGCCAAGGTGTACAAATAACTTTTTCCGTATAAATTATTTCTATTTTATCTAAAGTTAAAAGTAATTGATAATATAAGATAACAGTCTTGTGATTTGTATAGTTCATTTCAAAAATCCCTTTTTCATTGCTACATTAATTGTTAACACTTTCCTAAAATGTGCACAAAAAATTTCAGAAATTGGAAAGTTGAAATTTGATTCATAAATGAGTGTACTTTTTATTAATTTGAGTTCAAAATCTTCATTAGAATTCTTAATAAAAGTGAATATAATAATACTAAAAACTGAGCTCTTTATTTTCAATATGAAACATAAACTATTTATATTTTACATTTTAGAAAAATCAATCTTAAAAATTATACTTTAAATTTTAATAGCAAATAATGCGCATTTATAGTTGTTCCAGGGATGATTGAAATCAAATCTTCAATTAAAATGGGAAAAACACCTTCAACTTTGTTTCAGAATTTAAGAGAGTTATTTTTTTATATTTTTATTAAAAACAAGAAATTAAATTTTTTCTTATGTTGCCTTGAAAAAGCATTACCAATTCAAAATCATCGAGAATCAGAACTGAGAAATAAATCCCCAGCTAAAAATCGTGAAACAGTCAACTTAACTCAAAATCAACACGACAGAAAAAGGATACAAAATATTCAACTTATTTCAATAATTAAGAATTAAATAAATATTTTGAAACGTAAATCATAATCGATAAATCGTAAGGATCGTGGATTCGTCAGTTTCTATTTTTCCTAAGTACATTCATTAAAATATTTCGCAAATAAATTCTAAAACTCTTCGAGGAAAAACAAATCTCCAGTTTCAGTCACAGCATATTTAACCTCCTTAATAACTCTAAATAAACAAATGATAGAAATAACCACCTCCGTTCGACACACATTTCCACATAAAACAAATATCCAAAACTTTTCCGAATTCCGCGTTATTCTATACAACTGAGAAATAAATGAGCTCCGAAACTTAGTTTCCAGAGATCAAAAGCTTGCGAGGAATTATTTCAAATGAATACATTCTTGTAAACACCTCAACTAACATCTGCCTCCTAAAGGCATCGCATGAGACATAAACTAGGCAAATATGACAATTCTTTTGCTCGGTTATTACCTAGAAAAGTTACCGAAGCAAACTGCAACGGTTCTCTAAAGAATTCCAGCGTTATTTTCCTCTCTAAAAGAAGATAATACCAACGACTAAAACCCGAGAAATATCAAGAAATTACTAAACGAAGAAGTCTTGAAATAACCTCCGGAAAGAATTCGAAAATGCTTTTGTTATAGAATTTTCCCCGCGCTTTTCCACGGCTGCTTATTTGTTATCTCGAAGGCGAAAATAACCTCTAGGGGAAAGAACTTTTGGTTTTATTGTTGTTATTATTACAGATTTTTCTTGAGAGTAGGAGTTGAAGTGATACTCGTTAACGGTAATAGTGCAATAATTAGACAATAAGGATGGCAACGGTACCAGATGAGACCCTAGCAACGCTAGAAATGAGACTTTTTTTTTTTGTTCGGGAGAAATGGAAGTATTTGGGAAGAGAAATAGGGAAGGAAAAGTTATTTAATTAGCGAGGATTCTCCCAGGGTTGTTCGAATTATTTTACAATGATTTCTTAATTAGAAGCAATGTTTTTTATTATGATCATAATTAATATTTTTATACGTCACTATAAAGGTAATTGTTTTTTTTTTTCTTCTTTTTTGTAACAAGCTGACTATATCTTGTATTTTTTTCGATTGTTGACATTCATTAAAGAGTCAATTAAGGTATTCTGTTTAATTAGTTAAGATATAACATAATTTTCATTTTTTTATAATTATATCACATAACTAATAAATAATTGATATTAATAATTTGAATTATTATACGAAAAAAATTTGCATAACATGCTAAAAATTTAACTGTTCAATTTCCCTCTTTTGTTATATTCTAAGCTGCATGATATTTTCCGTGTATGTGTGTGAAATACATAGGAATCACATGAAAATATTAAAATATCAAGATATCTCTAACCACAGATGAAAATTTAATTGAAAAATAAAATTCTATATCTGAATTATTAAGTAACGAAATGATAAATATTTTTATTATAAGGAAAAGAAAAATTACTGGAAATTATGAAAACATTTTCTAAGTATCTTAAAATGTATATGTACATAACAAGAAATGAATTATTAAAAACCTTAACGTCTATAAGGGAGAGATTATGAATACAGTTTCCTTTTACGTATAAAAAAATTTAACTATCAAAATTTTGACTGCAACTGGGTTTTTATATACATATGTGAGTATATATATTGATTCCGTATATTTTTATTATTCATCAAAGAATTTCGTTATTTCCTGCAACAGTTACATGCCTGTATTATGTGCTTGTCCTTCTTTCATTCTTTTCTGAATAATTATATGTATCTCAGTTTTTCTATATTTATCACAAGTAAGTAAACTAGATTTTTTTTAACATTTTTAAATAGAAGCAATGTTGTTAAAAGGTTTACACACACACACAGATGGTAAGATATATATAAATAAAGCAATAATTAAAAAACTAATTATTTCATCTATTGAATTTGATCCAAAATTGCTCCTTGATTTTCAATACAAATGCAGAATATTAACAAGCTTCTCTACTCTTATATTTCTCCAATAATTTTCAAATAAAATGTAGAAGCAAAATGCTTGCCTTTACAGAATTAAACGGAAAATAATCCGTTTTTTCCTACTTTTTAAAAACTACTTTCCATGTCCATATTTTTCAGATGGCAAACAATCATTTCAAAAAATCAATGTAAATAAATAAATATACAGTCACTCTCGCTAATTCAATTTTTTGATAATACGAACCTCTCACTAATTCAAAGTATATGCTGAGCTCCTAGAAAAACTCCTGATATTTCGAACTAAATCAATACGTTTTAGTACACTCAATATTTCGGAGTAAAATCTGTGGCTGACCAGAATACAACACGTGATAATTCGAAGTGACCTTGTAAAACCTTCGACAATTCAAACACTCACTCTCAAGTAGAATCATGTAGCAAAAGGTTGAAGCTTACATGTTTTGTGTTATGTTGTGTCTGCTTGTCTCCCCTGTAACGTAGCCCCTTTGATGGCACTCGGAGTTGATTCCCATAACTCTGACAGATACTAGTGTGTCACTAAACAAACTACACAACTTTTCCCTTCATAATCATGTTGATGCGGACGTTTTTCAAGCTTCAATTATTCGAGAAAATTCTATTAACAAAAATAGATTGAATGCCATTAATACAAAAAAAGGATAGTAGATTTTTTTCAACAAAAAATATTATATAACATACAGAGTGGATTTTGTAAATAGTTGCTTTTTATACATAAATGCATTCTTTTAATACTTTACTTTTAACTTCTGTATATTTATATTGTAATGTAAGAATTTTTAAAAATACTTTAAAATAATTTTATATATTATATATTTATACATATTTTATATAATTTTATACATAATTTTATACATTATAAAATAATTTTATACATTTTAAAATAATTTTATACATATGTTCAATTGTTGCTTTGCTCCATAGTTTCATATTTAAATGTGTTAAAAAAAATTTCTCTTCGTTATTTTGCGAGTTTTTTCCTACCTTCTTGATGATTCAAAGTTTTTCATTGGTCCCTTCAAATTCGAATTATCGATAGTGTATATATATTTGTGTATATATATATATATATATGTGTGTGTGTGTGTTTTTTTGTGTGTGTGTGTGTGTGTGTGTGTGTTGTGTGTGTGGTGTGGTGGGGTGGGTGGTGTGTTTCATACATTATATATTTGTTAAAAATTCAAATTTCGAAAATATTTTTTAAATTAATGTTAAAAATATTATTCTCAAAATTTTAAATTGTAAATACCTCCCCCTCCCCTCCTTGAATAGCATCAGCAACATTCTATACTTCTTCAGAATGTGCAAGTGTGACACACATTCTTTATCTTTTTTAAAACAAATTATTTTTATACGATCACTTCATATCACACTATTGCTTTAAATTAAATTAGGTGACACATTCGCAATCTTCAAAGATTTGCCCCATGTACTCGTAACAATGTGTGTGTGCGCGCGCGTGCGTGCGTGTGCGCGTTTGTGTGTGGGGGGTTAAGTTCCTTGGCAAACAGTTTGCGCTTGTACTAAGATAGGTTAACTTATTTCTAACCTACACTATCTGGTTGCACTTCTATTTCTACTTTGCTAATTTAGAATTAAAACTTTTTAGTATATATACTGCTGGCCACAGTAAATGCAACTCCAAGAAAAAAAGAGATAGCACAACAAAAATTATTTTGTAGATAACATGTTGACCAAGTATCAAATTATTACATTTATAGACTTCTGTGAAGTGTATATCTCCTGCCAGAATCAATAGCTAGAGTAGCCGCCATTGTTGGAGATCACCGCTGCCACACGCCTCGGCATTGATTCAAAGAGACTTTGGATGTGTTCTTGAGGAACAGCAGACCAAGAAGCTTCCACACTTTGCCAAAGTTGATCTGGTGTGGCAGCTGGCGGTGTAATCTGGGTCAATCGTTGAGCAACCATGGACCACATGTTTTCTATCGGCGAAAGATCCGGAGAGCGAGCCAGCCAGGGAAGCAATTCAATCTGGTGATTCACGAAGAACCTTTGGACAATGCGTGCCACGTGTGGTCGCTGGAGAGCGAGCCAGCCAGAGAAGCAATTCAATCTGGTGATTCACGAAGAACCTTTGGACAATGCGTGCCATGTGTTGTCGCTCATTATCCTGTTGAAATATGGCTGTGGCCAAGCTCTGAAAATAAGGAAGGACAACTGACTCCAACACCTCGGAGATGTAGCGCTGGCTGTTTAAAGTACCGGCAATGCGTACTAGAGGAGTGCGAGAGTGATATCCAATACCGCCCCATACCATAATACCCGGTGTGGCGGTGCATAACGCAGCTGTTCAGCATCCTTTCTCCACGGTGTCTCCAGACTTGAATCCGACCATCGTGGTATAGCAGACAGATGCGTGACTCGTCAGTAAAGACAACTTCATTCCATTCTACCACCCACTTCCTTCTTTCATCGCACCATTGGTGGCGGAGGCGTCTGTAATGGAGAACTCGAATACTTGATCAAAAGCTGATCGCTGTTTTCTACGAGACATAACTGATCGTTTTTTGAAAAAAAACCACAAGAAAAACACAATTGTCGAACTTGAAATCGTCGAAATCTCCAAGTTTTAAATAGCGCTTTGAGGTGGTGCCCCAGGCGTGCGTGATGTGTGTCTGCCCTGAAATTCTAATCATTTGCATATCTCACCTCCTCTAATGCATGTTGTAAATTTCATGTTATTTGCGTAATTCCTTGAGGGTGTTGCATTTATGGTGGCCAACAGTGTATATTGTGTTACTATTTACAGCATTAAAAAATGTATAATAATATTATTAAATTCTTTGGGTTCTTTTTAAACGAACACATAAGCGAAAACAAACAAGGCTTTCTTTCAGTTCCAATATTAGGTAACTGGCATTGATTTTACCTTGAATATCTTTCTATTTCTGATGGGTCTTTTTCAGTTTACTATTCTGTAAAATAATGCACATTCCAAAAGTTGTAAAGTACGTAGAAAATGAGAAATCTAGTAAAAACAACGTACTAAATATGTGTCTCTCATTCCTTAAATTTCATTGTACACTACTTGTATTTTACTTATATCATTTTTTTTAAGTTATGTCAACCATGATTGTTGTTTTGATTATTGTGTATAAAGGTCTTATCTTTCTAGTTTCTTCAAAATTTTATTTTCTTTTGAATTTTGCACAGAACAATTTTTTAAAATTAATTTTATAACTAGTAAAACCAAGCATAAGCAGTGGTACAATTATCAAATTTAACTGATCTTAACTTTTTACTTCTTTTTTGTAATTAATTTTATTCTAGGAGATTTAATAGATTTTTACATAGTTAGCCATAATGTTCTGTTGCTTTATCCTTTATAAAACAAACAGCGCGCTTCATTCTTTTCCCAATAACCTCGCAAATAATTATTTTCAATCACATTTAATGCAGATTAAAATCATTCGAAAAAAGTTTCAGTCACACGATATAATTTAAACTCGACGAAATACCACTTATATATAAATACTTTTATACAATAATTTGTTAAATGTATAAATAAATGTGCATATTTTGTAATTATGATACTCTGTATTTGTATTTTAAAACTCTTTCTCTCTCACACTAATTTATTTTTACTAAAGAGTTATTAAAACTATTTAGAGAGCAAATGCTTCTCAAGGATATCAATAATCCCTAATATCAAGGAGTTTTCCTTTTCAGACTTCGGTGGGTTGTTACAGTAATAAATGTTTAAAGGATATATTTTTTTGTCAATTGATAACTTTAATAAGCAATTAAATGCTCTTTCTACTTAATTAAAGGTAAAAATACTTATTTCTAAATTAAAGATAGATAAAAAGTAGAAAAAAATTCTTATTAATGTATGTAGTTAAGATGGAATACGCGATAGGAAAGAAATAAAATTTTGATTCGGTACCCTTATGACGTATGGTTTGCAGCCCAAGGATTGAAATACCTAATCCAGGTTTTTAATTTTTGCCTGAATTATATTTTAAAATTAAAACTGTCTAAGAAATTAATTCTCAGAAAATTTATATTTTTTTATGTACCATGCCGTGAATTTTTTGTGCGCAGCTATAAGCACTATAAGTAAAAAATTATACGCAGCTCTCATTTCTCGCGTGGGAGAACGTCTTATAGATCTGAGTGGTTTACTGCAATACTTACTCAATGGTATAAACAACTTATCAGGGATAAATTTTGTCACAGTTCCTTCTTCAATTATATGTCGTAAATTAGTTGTGAACCTCCTTGAAAGACTAGACGCTTCGAATCCCACTGCATTACTAAGAACTCACGCAACTGGATCTTCTGTTTCAAATAAGGTAACACTTGAATTCGATTTATATTCTGTTCAATAACTGAATCAATTTATACACAAAAACCAATGCTGTACCAATGCAGCCTATCAGATTTGAGACACTCATCAAAAATTCAAGAAGTAATGTCTCTTTTCGAAAATGTAGGGAAACGTGGTGGCTACATGGAAATAACATACGCCTGTTTAATGGCGATAAAACATAGTAGTGTAGAGTCTGAACAAGTATTTGTAACATTAAATTAGAAGACGTTTGAACAGTGAAAAGCTAGACAAGCTGTGATTTTTAAAAGCTTATTTACAGAAACACAAGAAATGAAGAAATTTTTTTTTTTAAATTTCATTATGTACTATTTTTATTTGTTTTTTATGATGAATTAAGTTTTGTTTTAATTCATTTCAATAAATGATAATAATAATAAATCAATTTTTAATTAAGTTTTTAGTTTTATTACGTAATTTCAACTATGCTAATGTATAAGTGTTTTTCATAAGTAGTCCAATCCTAATCCTGGGATTTGGATAATATGATCCCGAAATTTCGGGATTGAAAATATAACACGGGATTGAAAACCCTAGTATGACGAAATATAAAACCTTGGTTCTGTTTTATATCATTCCAAGCAATAACGAAACTGATTGCTCGTAAGCAATATTAAACGTAGAGTTCATATGGGTGCAGCTATAAGCAGACTTTTTAAGACGTAAATGTGGAAAGAAAACTGTCAGCTTAACTAGATTCTCAAACTTGACAATGCTTTAAAAATCACGATATTTGCCAATAACAGTCGTAAAACAGTACTAGTCTTAAAAAATTCAAATTTGTATACTAGATAGTTTGAAAGGACGTTTCATTAAAACTATTGGTGTAAGATCTAGTAATATTGGGGAATACTCAAGCAAAGACCGACACCTACACTATGTTATTACACAATCTTAACTTCCCAGTCACATTACTTGTTGATTATGATGTCTAATTCCTTTCCTTGATAGATCAGTATATAAATTGGTGTATCACTACTACCCACAACTAGAGACATGACCGCATAGCTACAGTGGCCACACAACAAATCAAAAATACTAGGATAACTTGGATATAACTTTTACATAAGTTTTTCAATGCTTAGGTTTACTTTAGCATTTTTTGAGATGAAAAATCACAAAATGAATTTTTATTTGAAAAGGTATTTACTTGACTTTCAAAAATAGCATTTTAAAATTTCTATAATATGCACACTTCCAAAAACTTAAATTTTGAATTCAAACTCTTTTTGCACGAAACACTGACCTACATCCCTTTATAGACATGCCTAAGAAATGCAAAAAGTTATTTAATAAGAAATCACAAATTCCCTAGTCCAGCTAAACCACGTGTAGATCTTCCGAAGAAAACACCTCGGAAAGATCCCGCTCTGAACTCAAATGATTCTCAACCATCCAATGGAAGCGCTCCGTTCGCATTCCACCCACGCGCACCTGCCCAACTCCTTCTCCACCACCCCTCGAAGCACCGGATTTCGTCATTTTCCTTGCGCCCGGCACCGGATCAGGGAGCATTGAAGATTGTTTCCCGGACGCTGATGAATCGTTTGGAGTTCCATCCATGAAAATGATACGTCGTTTGTGTTTTTCATTGATGATGTGTTGAGCTCTGTGATGACTTTCGACTGTGTTAAAAAATATGTGTTCTTCAAGTTTGATTTAAGTGAAATAATGTAATCGAGACGATTTTTGAGAATGGAAATTATAGAAATACGTGTTCCAGGATTTTTACATTTGCGCTAGTTATTGTGCATATATTTTATGTGATGTGTGTGGTGATATATTTCAAATAGAACACATAATTTGAAACGTAAAACTCATATATGTGGAACAAATAATTGAAGGTTATCGTAAATGTATTATCTTTTTTCCTCGTGTATAAGATTTATACAAATATCGTCTATTCTTTGATACATATTTCATAAGAAAGAACTGTTTTCATAATAATACAATATTATATTCGATATAAGCTTCAAGTAATATATCATTAATTGTTCTATATGCAAATATATACATGTATTTACAATTACTTTGAATAAAACCTATTAAATTAAAATATTTATCCGAAAAACTGACTAAATATTATCGTTATTGTCCAACTGAAGGCTGATAAAAGGCGCTTATTTGTATAAAACTGCTTCATTTATCGCTGATCATTAAAATATTACTTTGAACAATTTAAGCACTATCGGAAATTATTTCTAAGGATAAAAGAATATTATAAATTATCTTGAACTTAGATGGACAATATCTGAAGCCTTAAAACTGACTTTGCTACAAATATATTGAATGTAAACGCATTTGTTTTAAATATATAAACAAGTTTCTAATATACCATTGTATTTTACTTAAGTTCCACTACTCTTCATGAAGACCATTATTAACTCATTTTAAATTTAAAGTTTTTCATCAAAAGTTGATAGTTGAATTCACCATCATATAATAAACAATTCTAACTATCGAGAACTTTCCAGAATCACGGGAAAAGTTGCCAAGTCTAAACTTCTACTAAAAACTCCAAAATCTTTCTGGTTTTCAAAAGGAAAAGGAAATTCTAAGAAGAAAAATAATAAATAAAAAGCTTTCCGAAGAAAACTGTCACTAGCGGAACATTTTGAGATTGAAGTTCCAAGTGGGGCAGTCTTGGGGAGCGACTTGGGATTGAGAATGGCGACTCTTGCCGGAAAGTCCCGGACTGATCCGGCGGGGATTTTAAGAGTTTTTATTTTGTTCTTGACGCTTTCCCCCGGAGGAGAAGGCTTCTTCAATCTCTATGTTCAGAAGCACGAGGTGTTTAGACTTTTAGGTGAGTTTATTTGCTTATTTGTTTGCTGAAGTGGAATGTCTAGTATGATTGAGTTTAGATATTTTGTGGTTTTAAGTAACTTTGTGATTTATGAGTTTTGTTTGTGTCGGCTTATATTTTAAGCAAAACTTTTTATCGTATCATAGTGTATTATTTATTTATTTGTGCATCATAGTCTAAAACTAAAAAGTTTTTTTTTGTTTTTTTTTGAAAAATTAATGGTGTATTTCATTTTATGTGATAAGAAGTAGTTAAAATGACGATTGGTTGAATTCAAACTATTTTTAAATTATTAATTTAAACACTAGTGATAAAAAATTAATACCATTATCAGAAATGAATATCTTTGATATAAACTAATGTAAAATTAGTATAAATGAATATCTTGGATATAAATTAATGTAAAATTAGTATAAATGAGAATATAATATATAATTTTGCACAATGAAGAAACATCATGGAAAACAGTATTAACAATGTTTCTCTAATAGCAGCTTAATAACCAAAGTTATCATCGAAAACAAATAGTAAAAACACAATAGAAAACCTTCATGGTATACTGTGAAATCGAAAAATATTCTTTGGAAAATTTCATTACTTGTATTACAAGATTATATCGCTGCAATATTTTTTATTTAATTTATCTAAAATAAGACTTTTTCATATATATTTGATTATAAAACTGTATTACTTGTCTTTAACTATTATTATTATTTACTTAATAAAATATTAAAAAGAGAAAATCAATATCATTTTTAAAAAATAGCAGTTCTTTTAATGTTATCAACATGAAATTGCTTTGAATCACTTATATTATTGTTGTAAAGCCTTATCTCAATTGAGTTTACGAAATATTGAGAAATAAAAAATGTCACCAGAGTGCTTTTGAAATAAATATGTTTAACTTGAACTAATCATATAAACAATAAAAAACGGCAATTTAATCTTAATTTTAATTTCTTTTTCGTATTTTATTAACTTTTATATAGTTTCTTATGATAAACTACAACATTTCGAGTACGTTAAAATTTTAATTTTATTATTCTTTAAATTGTTCATTCAATATTATTAGTGGTGCTTATCTTTATGTACTTAATACTCAATTTTATTTTATCAAAATTGTATTTTAAGGGCATTTTTTCTAAGACTTTTAAAATCTGGGCCCCAATTTCAGTTTATTAAGTTTAATAATAGCTCATATTCAATAAAATGGCTTTCATTATGCTGTAATTCCATTAATTAAATATCTGAGTACACTTTCTACCATATGTATTTAAATTCATAGTTATTTGCGAAATTTTATTCCTTCAGTTTATAGTATAAATTAAAGTTTATTTTATTTAGTAAAGTAAGCAAGGGTTTGAAATTCTGTATTATTTATACTTCTTCCATTCATATAAGGGAACAATGAATTTTAAAAATGAGATTTTCTGAATCTTACATCGATTTTGGCAAGTTTCGGAAGCAACAAGTTGCTACGATTCGTATTGATCTTCCACGTTTCCCGTTTTTTTAATACTATATTCTTGTATTAATCTGCATTGAGATTAAAACCTGCTTTGATACTCTAAACACTACATTGATAAAAAACCTGAAATAAAAAGTCCATATATATTGAAAAAAATGAATAAGTAAAGGAAAACGGGGGTTTTGGAACAAAATAAATACAGAGTGAGTAGTGTCAAAGAAAAAATATATAAAATTTGACGACATTTTCAAACTATGATTTTATTTACAAAATAACTGCAACACTAAAATAGCAGTAAGGTATCCGACTACCCTAAAATTGTGAATTTTGCCAAAGTTGACAAATTGTTTATGGATTTATTTTATAGACCATCTTGTTAGCTTTGTAAAAATACCAAGTTTATTATTTTCCGTTCATTAGAACAAAAACTACAAGTGTTTTAGTAAAAGCAGATGTCGTCATTTTAAGCAAGATGTCATTTTAAAACGCGGTTTACACGAAATGTGTTTTTTTTAAATGTTCAAACGGAGACAGCGATTGCTAAAATAGTTTTGAAAATAAATAACTGAATTTTTGAGTATGTCCTGTATAATAGTATAAGTGTTTTAACCAGAAGATTTATCAATCACTACTTTATTACAAAATTTACAGTCCCTTACATTAATATAATCACTGTTTTTTTAAGCAATTTCATATAATAACTAAAATAAAGATCTAGAGTTTTTGTAAAAATTAAAATATCTCTTATCCTGAAGGTCATTTCTTAAATGAATAACATAACAGCACATCAGAATTGAAAAATTGAAAATTTGCTCTTAAACTTTTGGTACAGAATGGGCCCCGTTTATGTTCTTTTTTGTAAATTTTTACCAATTTTTTTCCATTTAAGTAGCAATAATTCCTTTTTCTCTTCCTAATTTTTCCTTTCCATATTTTTCTAAAAATGTACTAAGCAAATCTAAAAACCACAAAAAAAAATCCCCATATTTCCATTTTTTTTTTTTTAATTGTCGCAAGTTATCGAATACCTTAATAATTTATCTTACATAGAAGGTAAGTTTATTTCTTTTAGGGTATTTCACACACACACACACACAGGTTTTCGAGTTTTATTATAGAAGACTGATTATGTTCTCTATTTGAATGAATGGAAATTCGAAAACTGATTTGGAATCCCATATTTTGAAATTTGTCCCTTCTAAAAATGCATTCGAAATATGATATATTGTTATTTGGCAACTAACAAGATGGTTCAGTATCACTCCAAAAGAAAATACATCGTTAAATTTATCTTAGTTTGAATTAATATTGTTCTAGATTTATGTGTTCATAATTTGTAAACGAAGTAGATGGTGCTTTAGACTTCAAGCTGCGAAATTGTCGCAATTGATATTTATAAGCGAAGAGTGCATGCATTTTGAGAGTTAAGACGGAAGAAACCCTTTATGAATTTGTCGAGAACTTTCACCTGCGGAAACGTGATAATGCTCCAAAGGATGAGATACTTCAAAAAAAAGTTTTACTATGCCTATAAAATTTCTATCTAAATTCGATCTAATCTAGGGAATCTGTTAGATTAATTACTAATTTGAATATCTATTACGATAAATTCAAACCTTATCTTGACAATTAGATCCATAGCAATACTAAGCGTCTTAAAAGGGCCCTCCTCCTCCTCCTTTTCCTTGAACCCCTTAGATTCAACTATAATATCAAACTCCGTGGATTCAGCATGACAACAATCACCAATCTTACTCTAACTTCCCACTTCACTTATTATTCACTCATTAACATAAATCACGATTCCTTCACAGAAAGTGGTTTTCTAATCATATAACGTCGCTGATGGAATAATCCCTAAGAGAATTAGTAAGAATCGCGAATACACACACACACCACACACACCACACCACACACACACAACCTGCTGCAAATTTTTGCAAGAATTCAACATAAAAAATTCACTAAAATTGTTATAAATGCCACTGAGTGCGTTTGTGCGTTTGTTAATGTATATTGTGCAGTATTCGTATAAAAGTTAAATGAACTAAAAATATATTTAAGAAAAATAATTGTTAAAACAAAAAAAAAATGCAAAAAACAATTAAACATCAAAAATCGAATGGAGAGCTTATATTCTTCAAACAACCAAGAAAACAATCAAATATCAAACTAAAGAAGTCTTTTAATACTCTTGAGCTTTAATATTTTTTCAATCCCAATGTTACAAATTGTTCCTTTTTGTGACCACTTCTTTTTTACTATATTTCCCAAAGTGTTCCCAAATCAAATTTCTCCACCACGAAATTCAATTTACTCCATCAACCATCTTAAACACTTTCCCCGAATGTTGACAAGCTTCCTTTGAAACCCGATTTCATTTTATGGGTTCATTTAAAATGCTTTCCATTCCTTGAAATTTTACACATCCCAGATGGATAAACATTCCCTGCGCTCTATAATCGTGCGCGATGGCCCAGAATTTTATCACTGTCAACCGGATACTCCCCCAGAGAACTTGGTCGCAATCCGATAGGCACATTCTCATCTATATTAATTCGTCTGTATTAATGGAGATATTCCATTACCTTTTAGAAGCTTATGTTGTGGCAACAGGGAAAACGCGAAAGTGTTTTGGCCCGTTATTGCCGCTTCATCAAACTGTAAAGTGACATTTTCCCTTTAAATTTCCCTATTGTTCATTGTGTGGAGGGGAAAATTATTCATCTTAATACTTCTGACTATTAGTTACGTTAGATATAAAGATGTTGGTTTATGTTGCTGATTATATGAATGGAGATTCTGAGCTGAAACAAATATAAAATATTTTTCCTCATTAAAGCTAAATTATAGTTTTCTTGGCGTTAATAAATATCATTTTGCAAGTGAAAATGTTGCTTTAATTTGAAATTGCTTTATTTATTTTAATAAATAGAAAGCAAATAATAAGGCTTACTAATTCTAGCAGAATGATAGTTAAGTAATTTTAGGAAGAAATGTAATTGATAATTGAGGCAAAAGTGTTTTATATTTGGGTACATTAAAAGTAAAAAAATACTGAATTAATATCGTTGCGGCATACCTTTTCAACAAAAATAATTCAACAAAAAGTAAGAAAATATTTGATCGCCAAGCATATTACTTTGCAATAACGAAGTAAATAGTATATTATGCGTAAAAGTTCAGTAAATATTCAAAAAGTAAGAAAATATTTGATCACGAAGCATATTACTTTGCAATAACGAAGTAAATAGTTCAGTTTTTAACATTTTTACGCTTGAAAAATTGTGAACCTTTTTATAAGCAAGCACGCACAAATCTATGATGCTACAAGTGAGCCATTTATATTTTTCTTCACGTTTTCTCGAGTTCGTTCTCAATTTTCCCTTATACATATTTTTGAAAGTTCTAAGCCATTCATAAACTAAACTCAGTGGCGCAACTTCCCATGAAGGCCAAGACCTACTGTGCCGATATCAGTATATGTGACAATTGGGCGCTGAGGTGCATGAGCAGATGTGCCGATCAGGTGGTCAGTCTGAAGCGAAACCCACAGTGTTTGATACCCAAGCAAGCTTAATACTCATTTATGAAGCCATTCATGTAAAATATATTAAACAAAATATGCCTTTTTATATTCTAATGTTTTTTTTATGATTTACTGTACTTTTAAGACTGCTGAAAACGTAAGTTTGCGTAGATTTTCGTGTGATTTATTTGACATTCATGAGTTCACACAATCAGCATAAAATTTGTTTTACTTTCAACTGATCTCAACTTAATTTTCCCTGTTCGTAATTATTTAAATTATATTTATTATAAAAAAATTTGCAGTTGTTTATATTTTGGTTAATGTAGTTTATCGTCACATGTATAGTCTGATGATGACAGATTTTTTCCCTCATTTACTTCGGCTGCAATACAATTGCTGTATCAAGTGATTCTGAGACAATTCGTCAACCCTCCTTTTTTTTCACAAATCTCGCCAGTTATAGCAGATAAACCACAGCCGAAGCTAATGAGAAAAAAATTATGGTACAGAATTAGCAAAACAAGGTTTACCAGGTTTTAAAGGACAATTAATTAAAAATTAACACTGTAATTTATTTGCAATTTAGACATAAATAATAATATCATTACCGTTTTGATGTTACAAGAACTGAAAAAGTTACTTAAGCTACCGTTTTTGATTGATTGATTGTTTATTAACATTGCACTTAAAAGCTACGTGTGTGAGTTCTATTCATAAAATATGGTAGACCCCCCCCCCCGAGATCTCCCTAAAGTATTTAGACCCACAAATAAAAATAATGTGTCCCAAGTGAAGGACTCCTAACTTTGAACTATACTCGGGTGACGAGGACGAGATTTGAGCTGTAACCTTATCCCTAAACTTGCACAACGCCAATTTGAGGACTTTACCTCTCGACACATTAAATGTGCATCAACCACCATGCACCTATCAACAACATTCACCCCCGTGTTTTAACACATATCTCGACACATTAAGAATGTTCATCAACCATTCCATTAATCACACTCCATCAACCACCATACCTCTATCAACCACATTCGCACCCATATTTTAACCCCTTAACTGGCTTACCCGAACACCAGATGGGCTATCGAAAACTGGCCACAACTGGTTTGCCATTACGCTGTACGGGCACTGGTATTTCCACCTTTCTATACTTGATTTTCCCATATTTTTAATTCTTATGGAGATTATTAGTCCTAGTGTTTATAACAGATGCAGTTTGTTCAGGGAACTGAAGTACTTCTCATTCGGGAGTTTCCGTATGGGAAAGGTAGGGGTTTTTTATTGAAGGCAAGAATTTAGATTCTTGAAAATGTTCAATAAATAACAGGGATTGGCAATGCAATTTGTTATTTAAGAAAAAATTAAAATGGAAAGATAATACAAAAAAAGTCAATATTATGTCTGTTCCCATTGCATTATAAGGTTGGGTTTTATATATGCACCACGCTTCAAGATGCATACACACACAAAATTCTCAACCTGTTTGAAAAGGAGGTACGGAAGTGAAATTTGTTTCTAAGAATGAGAGAAATTCTCTTAAAACAGAGTCTCTCCAATCTTTTTATCACAGCCGACCAGCCAACGTTTGATAATTTTACAGCAGGCCGCTGAGAGGGGGGGGGATAAGTTGATTATATAAATTTTAGACTGTTTTGATTAAACAGTTTTAATTTAATTATATTTGAATATACCTCCAGAATAAAATACTCTTGCACCAAAAAAATGAATATAAAGTGATTTAACCTGGAATAATATAAAATGACTTCTATGGAAAGTCGCATAAAACCGAGATAAATACACCATAAATAAAATGGAAATATTTTTTTCATGTTCTTTGGGTGGCTCGGTACCATTTATTCCATAGACCGGGACTGGTCCGCGGCCCTGGGATTGGGGACCACTGTTTTAAGATACATGAAACCTTTTCTTCGCACCATTTAAAATGTACCTATAAATAACAAATATTTGGGGGTTTTGATGTTTTGCAATTACAAAATAAAAATAAGTGCAAAAACTTTAAAGTGGAAAATTAAAATAAAATTCTTCCAATTTCGCATTCTGTTAAGTATCATGCTTAGTTGCATACAACCAAAAATGTGCCCTTATTGGGATATTTTTCTCAAAAAAATTGACCGCATAAGGGGTTAGCAGAAACAACTCCAGAAACGAATTTCTGACCACGACCATTCTGCTTTCTAGGCCACTAATGATGTTATGAAGCATATTTATTATTTGACGATGAAAATTACACTCTATAACTAATATTTCACTTACAAAAATCACGCCTTGTGGAGATTGAGAGATCTTTATGATTTTTGATAATCCTTATAGTATCTGGTCTCAAACTCTAGACCCTTCAACAACTCACCGTTGTCCAAACTGACAACAGCGGACACATAGTTATAAAGAAGATAACGTTTTCAAAGTCAAAATATGAAAAATATAAGATTTATATAAATATCGTAAAAATGGTACATTTGTTGATCTATTATAACTTGAGAGAATATATATATATTAATAACTTTCAAGGTAAGAATTATATACTTTAATTTTAAAATATAAATTGAACCATTTACAACTGAATAAAAATTATTTTTGTTTCTAAAAATTTCAATCCTAGCCATTTAGAATTGTTCAAAACTAAACACCATTTTCTCTACATTCAGGGAAATACTAAGCGAGGGGGTATCGTATTTTAATCGCACGGAATGCATATTACTCACTCAATTTTCAGACCATTATTGGGTACTGCAGTATCCTGTTGCACATTAGACATCGTTAATATTATAATTCTCGAAAGTAATAGCTCGGATCAAAATGGCTTTCTACACTGCCACGCATATATAAATCTTCATTAAGAACTCCGTTCCCTTCATAATAACATAAAATTTAATTTATTGAAATTTAGTATTATATTAAATTTTAAAAGTTAATAAATTCCCCTTTTTTATTAAGATGTTTTTTGGTGTAGGGGGGGGGGAGAGAATCTGGTAATATAAGAATATATTAGTATTAAAAATAAGTTCTGGGAGCAAATAATTCGAAAATAACCTCATTCTATGTTTATTGTTTTAACTTAATGAGTATTATGTCCGTTTTAGTCCTTAAACCCAATTTATTTTTAAAAAATGGAACAAGACTTAATGGAATATATTTTTAAATAATTGCTTCCAAAAAGATAACTTTATGTAATGCAATTATTCGTAAAACTCTTCCTACACTCAAGAATTTATTGATTACGATGTTCCTCTCGAATTTCGAAAAAGAGAATTTGTAAAGTTACTGACAAAATGGCACAGATAAATATACCTCTTTTATTTAGGCTAAGAAACAACGATCTATAATCAAAATGGAATTGAATTGGTAATGGAATTTTCCAGAAGCTAACGGATGGATGAAAGTAATGAAGAGTAAATTTGAATTTTTTTAAACAAGGGTTATATTTGAGAAAAGAGAACAAAACTTTTGAATCTTTAAAATTACAAATCATAAAATGACTTTGAAGAGCAAATTCATTCTCATTTGGATTATGAAAATTTGACTTACAAAGTATGCAATATAATACCTTATTTCTTAGAGTGATATTGCCATTAGAATTATCAAGATATTGTTCTATTTTCTGATGATGAATTGCGTATTATTATCTGCTTTTATAAAATTATTTATTAATGTCTATTTTTACAGTAATGATAGGAAGAGAGATAGATCAAATCTTTACTGAGAAAGATTACATCAAGCAATGCTATATATATAATATCAATGATCAAAATTTGTATTACCAAGTGAAAACATGCCTTGGGATACCTTTCATAAAAAAAATAATAGTAAAATAGTAACCTTATTATTAATTATCTTCTGTTTTTCTCTTGTTTCTGTGATGGATTTTGAATTTTAATTATAATGCAGAGTTTCAAACATTCTTCAATTGGATGACTTAAAGCGGTAATAAACTTATTTAAAATAATTATGAACTCTCTCTCTCTCTTGGAATAAAAATCACAATGTCTTATGATAAATAAGGAGTTAATCTTTTTCCATACTTCTACAACTTTTTGTGAAATACATATCAGCTGATTGTATGCCATTCTGAAATAGTTCTCTAAGGTGATTGGAGAACTCATATTAAAAATGTGTCACAGGGAATAATTATGAAATCTGATGGTAATTTCATGAAAATTAATAGTAACAAATATTTAAGTTCACCGCATATTTAACCAACTACGTCTCTAATCACAAGGTCCCGAGAATTAACGAGGACTAGATAGCATAATGTTATTGGCAATCTTTTACATAAGAAGAAATTCTGGTGTTCATTCACACAAAGTACAGAATCAAGTTTCAGCATTTTGTTAAATCTAAAACTATTCGATTCTATATATAACTATTTAATTCTAGGACAGACAAGAGTTGATCCTTGTATAAATAAGATAAGCTTATATCGTTTATAATGCATACTCTTGGAACATAATATTCAGTCACAAATACTAGCATTTCATTCTGCATCTCTTACACTTTAGTATGAGACCGCCTTTTTTATCAGTGTGCGTGTATTACGTTTCTTACTTAATTAAAATTATATGATAACAAGAACTACGTGAAAAATGTACGCATTCTTATTTGTTAATTAGTGTGAACTTCTGTTCAAGGAACAATTACCATAAAACACAGCGTATAACGTGCATTTTTAACTCAAAAAAGTAAGATCGAAATTAAAGGATGCGCGTCTGGGTATAAAAACGATAGCTTTGCAAATGACAAAAGAAATGAGCTTAAATTTTATTTTACTCTACGCATATCTAAATATCCTTTGTTTAAATGAAATGACACGTCTTATGAACTAAAAGAGTTACGGTTTTAGAAGTATACTATATTTTTTCCAAGTCTGCGATAACACATCAAATAAATGACTTCAAAACATAAGAATATTGCATACAAACATTTCAAGTTTCTTCGTGAAAAAAGGTGCGCGCGCTCGCGAATATACCTCAAAATTAAAAAATGCTGCTTGAAAGTATAAGTGCGCGTTATACGCCGTATTTTCAGGTAATTAAAAATAATAGTAATATTCAGACTTTATTGAAGAAAAAAATGATCTCTCCCCTGTGAACTAGACCAATAGTCCGAAAAATCATCTCAACATTTTTTCAAAAAGTTTTCATTTAATTTAAAAGTATAAAATTTTTATGACTAATAAATATTAATTTTTGACAATACGTACATTTTACAATAAAATTGGTGAAATCGAAAACAAACAATTGTAGATTTCTATAGCTTTTATTAGTCTTAGTCATTGTGGTTCTCTGAAAATATTGCTAATAGTATTGTTACAACAAACACTAGTAAAACTTACAGAAAATTGAATAACATCAGAACCAGATAATTCTATTAATTGTGATATATGAAATAGGGTCATCGTTTTTAGCTATAAGTTGCAACTTCCCCAGTGAAACACATCTGTGCAAATTAGTCTGTAATAATGACAATTGCAAAGAAAATATCGCTAAATAAATCTCTAAAGGTTTAATATGAACTAGTAAGTAAAATTGACTGCATTTGTGTGATATTTTATCATATATATACATAACTCCATTATATACCAGGCTGCTAGAACGGAAACGTTATCCATCGCCCAATACACTAAAGCTTTTTCAATACTTAATGCATTAAGTTCTGCCAATCCACGACGCTTATTTGAAGCAGAGTTATGTCCAGATTACTTTTTTGAAGTGTTTGTCTTTAGCGCCCTGTTTATGTGCCATTCCAGACAGAGTCATACAAGTAATTATGGTTATCAGCAGATTAATACCATTAATGTCCAATAACGAATCCGAATTAAGTCTTGTCACAAATGGGTCTTTCATCCATGCGTAGAAAAGTTTGAATGGAAGTACCTCAAAGGACTTTCATTTGTAAGAACTAATAATTTTTATTTCTAGATACGTGTTGTTTCCTACAACAATAAATTGCTTCAAATATGCCTTCATACAAATTTAAGAGTCCAACGATGAGTTGATGACATCGTGATATCATTTTGTGACGGATCTATACGCGGCTCTACAAATCCCTTGGGGATTCTTCTGGGGAAACAATAGTATCAACCAACTTTCACCGAGTATGAAAAGCGTGATTATGCAAATTAAGTATACTATATAAATTCTGTATTCGCGAGTTGGAGGAGTTAGTTGGTTAGTTGTAGAGTGAAGGATCGTGAAATGATTGAGTGCATTTGGAGTTTATCAATGGAAGTTTACTGAGAGTGGATCAACCGGCAGTGATTAAATTAGAATAAGGATCGCCTTCAAGGTTCAAGTGTAGGAACTGACTTCATAAAAGTACAGTGATCGTGATCTTTATTTAAATAGAAGTTAACTTATTAGTGTGCGACGTAGTTTTATTGAGCGTGTTTAAGCTATCGCGGAAGCAGTTGAGGGTCAGTATTATTATCCCCAGGTTATTGAGTCTCAACTCCCCACTCTATATGATCTGTTATCTTAATTAGATTGTTATTGTGTCTGCTTGATATTTTGGTGACAATAAAATAATTAGTGTGAATCATGTCTGCTAATTATTTAGTCTCTCCCACACACCTAGCCGGATCTGAGGGTAGACAAGGGGTTTCAGAGGGAAAGGAACCGACAGGCATTACAATTTGTATCGTTCTTCATAATTCGTGAACAGAAAAATGCAGCCGTGTGTGTGTGTGTGTGTGTGTGGTGTGTGTGTGTGTGTGTGTGTGGTGTGTGTGTGTGTGTGTGTGTGGTGTGTGTGTGTGTGTGTGTGTGTGTTCGGTAAGGTCACCAGTAGTCTAGTGGTTAGACTCTCGGGTTAGAGTCCTAGTGCCGCTCAAGATGCATGTTAAATCTGTCAAGATCACAGTGTCCTACCATTGGAGTGGTGTGGTACTTAGGAGAGGGGTGCCCGTTCAGATGTCATCCATGTCACTTAACCAAGGCTAAAAAAGGGGAGGTTGATCGCCAATAGCCCTCGCGTTTTTTTACAGAGCGATATTAACACAACTCTCTCACTCGGATACAGTTAAATATAAAAATTATGGAACAAAAGAATTAGAAGTAATTGTCGAATTGAATCAGATAAAATTCACTCTTTACTCTCAACCTAACAAACATACTACCTAACTATCTAACTCTCTACCTAACTACCTACAAGCATATATCTTATAAACGGAAGAAATCTTACAAATTACTTATCATGTAGTTGTTGATACACTCTATAACAATGAAACTATATTCAGTTTCGTTATCTATATTTTTCTTTGGTTGTAATAACTATAAAAAAACACACACACGGGTTTATTAAATTGATTATTATTCTATTTGCTCCAATCTTAGGCTTACTTTCGATACGCTTTTCATGCTAGAGTTGCTCCTACTTTATTTTTAATAGAACCAAGTTAAACAAAATAAATTAAGTCAATTTCTACTTAGGTCAACAAAGAAAAACTTTATTTTAGTAACTTTCTATTACATAATTACAATTAATATAAATATGTATATACATATGACAGAATCACAACATTATGTGGTAAAATAAAGAAAGCACAATTTTCCTTTCTATATATGGTGTTGGATTATTATTTTTGTTTGTTACTGTTTATTCAGTTATTAAATTTAATTTTTCCAATAAAATAGTACAGTAAACAGAAATCACATTCTCAGAAATTGGAAAAACAAGCGCTTTTCCTTTTTTTTTTTGTATGGTGTTGGACTATTATTTTTGTTTGTTACTATTTATTCATGAATCAAATTTAATTAATGAATAAAAATTTGATATAACTGTATTAACATAAAGTGCCATCCACTACAAGTTTTAAAGAAATGCATTCGAACTTGAGTGGATGCATAAAAAATATTTTATAAGCGATTGAAAATTTGAGCAGGTTTATACATATATAAATAAATATATATAAGGATAGTGTGAACTAATAGAAGAAATTTAAAAAAATATTATAGTTCTTGAGTGCTTTAATGGGTGTTCAATTTCATCGAACTTTGGAACGATATAAAGACGTTTAAAATTAGTATAGATCTCACATAACTACTAGTTAGGAAAATTTCCTTATCATATATGAAAAGCTTTTCTTAATATCTAAACTGAAGCCACATAATAAGTTAAGAGTGGCCAATCAGTTTTCCCAAATGGATCTCTTTCACAGATCACTCTATCAATCCTTTATCTATAGCTATCGATATAAGCACGTGACAGATGAGACAGGGGTGGAGCGGATGAAACAAAAACTAAAAATAGAAAAGAAATGAAAACACTCATTATCTCACTTTGCTAGATACTTATCCGTCTGACTTGATTGCTATTTCTTCTCCCATACCTCTTTCCACCCTCCTCCCTTTTACTTTCCTTTTTTCTCCCAGGGGGTTGGATACTTTCCCACCTTAGAGACAGAGGGGGTAGGGATAGACGTGTTTATCCAGTGGGCGAATTTTCTTGTCCACTGGTCCATCAGTTGCGCTTGACCGGAAAAAGAGAAAATTGTCTCTGATACCTCTGTTTAGGCTGCGGGGGTGATCTGTTTCCTGAGGTACTCATTAGAAATAAGATAGACTGGAATGAGTAAGGAAAATTCGGGGTAATTTTGATAAATGAGAATTGTTCCTTTTTGGGGAGTGAGGATATATATTTTCGGACCCGTAGTCATGGCATTTAAGGTCTGTGGAAACAATAAACTAAGAATGAATGTAAAAATTGAAGAGTGTGGGGTTCGCGGAGTTACAGTAATGAAATTTATGGTCTGTTGAAAATGGTAAACTGAAAAAAGATGACAAAAAGATTTTTTTTCCTGTATTACAAATTACCAACAAAATAAATGAGTTGTCTAAAGTTTAGAAGTTTATCTCAAGAAAAACCTGATTATAGTTTTACGAAGTTGAAAAGAAAAGAAAAATAAATAAACGGTTTATTTTATAAAAAAAGATGGAAATAAAAGCTTACAAAACGCGTACTGTATCGGTCGTTAGACTTTAATTTGTAAGAAACCATTACAATGCGCGAGAAACTTCGATATAAACTTATAAGATATTCGACTACTTGCGACAACATTTTGTTTTAAAAGTGGAGATTTTGGGATTTGTTGTTGTTTTTATATTTATTTAGTACATTTTAAGAATAATATGCTAAAATTAAGAAGAGGAAAAGAAATTACTATTACTAAAATGGGAAAAAATGGATAAAAATTTACAAAAAATAACATAAACGCGGTCCATTCTGTACCAAAAGTTTATGAACAATTTTTCCAATTCTCATATGTTGCTATGTTATTCATTTTTTAAGTGACCTCAGGATAAGATATATTTTATTTTTTACAAAAATTAGAGTACTTTATATATATATCTTAGTTACTATAAAAAATTGCTTACAAAAACCGTGATTATATTTACATAAGGGACTGTAAATTTTGTAATAAAACAATGATTGCTAAATTTGAAAGTTAAAACACTTCTACTATTATACAGAATATACAGAAAAAATTTCAGTTAATTACTTTCAAAACTTTTTGAGCAATCGTTTGATCAATTTTCGACAAAACACGTTTCGAGTAAAGCGCATTTTAAAGTAGGACATCTTGCTTAAAGTAATGACATCTGCTTTTACTAAAACACTTGTAGTTTTTGTTCAAGTGAACGGAAAATATTAAACTTGGTACTTTAATAAAGCTAATAAGATGGCCCATAAAATAAAAGAATAAAAAAATTGTTAATTTTTGACAAAATTCGCAATTTTAGGGTAGTCGGATACCTTAAGTAAGATTTAGACTAGTAAATAATAAATAAAATATACGAATTTCTAAGGTATTATGTACATAATAGGAAGATTGTTAATAATTATTATTAAACAATTGAAGTAGGTTATAGACGATATAAGTGGAGGGAAATGTTTACAACTGAAATTATGAAATAATTATAAAAGTTTGCCTTTATTTAAAAATTCATCTTATCTTTTCAATATTTTTGATGTGTAACATCTTTACTCTCGGTTGCTGGATATTTGTCGGAGTGATTTCGTGAAAAGGGACGGAAATGCGTAACAGGAAGTCGGGGGAAACGCGCGCTGTTTGATTTGACCAATTCAGCGTCTTGGGGTGTCTCTTCGCTAGCCTCGTCTCGGGGTCCAACTGTAGTAGCAATTAAGATGCCCGCCTATCGCACATACCAGCAAATCTTGTCATTTTGGTGGTCGCATATATTTCTCCGAATCAAACAGTTAAAAAAATTAAAGATTTTCTGCATTTTGTACTTTTACCGTATACCGAAGGTGGTTTTGCTCTTTTTTTTAAAAAACTATCACTCGCTTCCCATGATTTTGAGTGGTGATTTTAACGTTAACTTCAGTTTGTCAGAAGCTGAGCCGCTCATAGCTTTTCTGAAAGATGAACTCAAGCACGAAATGAACACTAATTGAAATGTTTCGACAACTAACAGTGGTACTGTTATTGACGCGGTTTTTCATCGATTTTTAAATACTTTGAAATCACAAGTATATGTGTCATACTTTAGTTTTCATAAATCTATTGTCACCGCGCTTCCCCATATTGAACAATAATAAATGTTTTTGATAAAAAAAACTGCATTACTCCTTGTGTTAATTAAATAAAATTTTCATTAAAGATATAATTATTCGATAGAAAATTATTTCCAGTCATAACCGATTCATTTCTTTCAGGATTAAAGTCACTATTGTGTATTTGCCATGATAACAAGTCAGATGTTACACATCAAATGCGACTACTGTAAGGCTCGTTTCTTTTTTTATTTTTTTAATTTTCCTCATTTATAGTTATGATAACCAAATTGCGTAGAAGATTTACTTGAAATATATCATATAATTTACGTTACTCAACCATTAATTTTTTTTTCAAATGGGCTGCATTTTGGCACACAAACCTTTGCAGACACGGCAAGCCCCTCAAGATTGAGAGCCCTTTTCAGTGGTGGCGCCATCTAGTGGCGGCTCTTATTACCAAATCTTTGACTCCTGCATTAGTTTTAACTCAAGCTCTCGTCAGATGCTAAATATTGCCATGATTTAATTTTTGCCTAGAGTACGAGAGACAAATTGATACTCAAGAGACTTTTACGGGCCAGATAATCATATGATATGCATGCCTACGATTTTCGCATCCAGAAAATCAATCGACTCCAGCCGGAGTCGAACCCACAACCTTGGACTTACGAGGTGGGCAAGCTACTTCTAAGCCACCAAGCCAACATAACTATTAAATAAAAAAAACAGTATTACAATTGTGCCTAAAATATCTTTCTCACTGAAGAAATAGAAGGTCATAGACTTGTGGATGGAATGTCATGAGTTTGACTCGTGTACCGCTGAAGACCCTTTGAGAAGAAGAAGCCGATGCATATTAATTCTGTCAAGGCTCAGACATCCACCCGTTAGTGTGGTGTGGAAGTTAGGAGAGGGGGTGACAGCTCAGATGTCATCCTCGTCAGTTGACCATGGTATAAAATTATGAGATCTTTCACCAATAGCCCTAGTGCAGCTTTATAGTGTGACGTAAATCTCTCTCTCTCTCTCTCTCTGAATGATTGAAAAATATACCTTCATCAAGGAATTTTGATTATTTCCTTTAAATTTACCAAAAGATTGCTCCACTTAATCACTTACAAGTAATATAACCGAATTTTTTAGTTCTTCCAATTCGATCAATTGAAAAACAAAAACCAAGTCATGAAGTAAATTCAATCAGAGTTATTAATATTTGAAAAAGTTGTACAAAAATCGGTTAAAAAAATTATATTGCTAATCCATGAGTCGTCAATTTAACGCTAAACATTTGTCTCTACGAGTTAACTAATTTTTATTTAAAAAGATCAGCATACATTTCTTAAGCATCAAATTCATCAGCTGTAATAATTTTTCTTTCTTGCAATTGATAATAGTCATTAATTTTGAATTACTGTTGATTTCTTTTTGTTACTAAGAGGTTATCTAAACCTTTAAAAGTGAAATAGACTTGAACAGTTTTCTCTATATTACTTTTGGATATAGAAACTCATAAGAGTATTTAAGTAAATGTAAGCAATCATACTTATTAAGGATGCATACAGTATGCCCTCTAAAGTCGGTTGTGTTACCCTAATAATTTAAGAAAGGCTACAGGCTTTGTCATAAAAGTGGGATCTTGGAATAGTAAAGTTGCTAGACAAAAAAAACTGCTTAGAGCGCCACCTGGTGGATAAATTTGGAATTAGGGTTTTATCTCAAAAACACCGCGAGATACATGAAAAAGTCAATGACAATGTTGTTCACCATCATTGATTTATTTTTTAAAAACACACCTTGTGCGGACAAAAATGATTCAAATGAAAAGCACCAAGCGCACATGTGTTTGATCATGTTGAACAAAAATGCACTTTCCAGAAACTAGACTCATCTATCAGTCATGCTTAATATGGTGTTCTTTAGAAACAGTTAACGGTGTGGACACGAATTTATTTTCCCTGCTGCATTTTCTTCAACATGGTATGGGATACTCTATCATAAGCATCCGTAATACGGTTTCGAAATTCCTGCAGTATTAATGTAGGGTTTTCACAAACTCTTTTTTATGTATCTCCACATAAGAAATTCCAATGAGTTCAGGTCAGGTGAGCATGCAGGCCATTCAGTGCAACCCCCAAACGTTATGATTTGTTGCTGGAATGTGTCTCCAATAAACTGTGTGAAAAGTAATACTATGTGCAGCGGGGTACCCTTCGGGATGGAAGTTTGTCAATTACTTTTTTCATGTAACTCACGCTGTTTTTGAGATAAAAACCCTAACTCCAATGGTTCCAGATGGAACTGGGAACAATTTCTTTTTGTAGCGAGTGGCACCTTTCTACACATTGATCCTACTCTTTTGTGTGACTATATCTCTTACCATTCTTAAATTATTGGGGTGACAAAGGACTGTATATTTGGTATCATTCTTTTATGGCAATGGCAACTTTCATTCCTTGCCTGTGGGAAGGACACGACAACAACAACAACATCCCTTTCTATCTCTCTCTCTCTCCGTGTTTCTGTCTGCTGTAAGTGTTCTAGCTACTAAATTCATTGAAATGCTGTATTTTATTGTAATAATATAACAAATGGCTCTTATCATCAAAAACGACAATGGGAATTTCTTTTTATTCCTATAAAGAAATAAATAGCCGCCTATCCGGTTTAGAGGTTAGTGAACCTGACTGCTGGGCCGAAGGATCTGGGTTTGAATCCCGAAGAAGGAATGGATGGTTGTTATGTACAGTGTTTTTTTTGTGGTATGGGGGTACTTTAAATAACCGTCGGGCTGCAAGTCCTCTCGAGAGGTTGGTGGAAGGGGAAAAAGGTGAGAGGACTCTGAACACCCCCAGAATGTTTTCTTTCAAAAAGGAGGTGGAACTGAGTCAAATCATACTGTCACCTGCATGGTGCTCAAAGCTACGGCTAGTGACAGGCATACATCTAGCCCCTTGTCACGATGAATTTCATGGACCTCGATACGACACCGTTTGACAACAACAATAGGAAATAAGCGTTAATTTCCTCTGTATTTTGTACAAGAGTAACAAAGTAATAAGTGGCAAGTATTGTTTTCTTTTCCCTACTTCCAGAAAAGTATTTTATGCCCTTAAATAGTTTAAAGCAAAGTAAACTAATTATAAAGCAATTTCAGCTCTGGCCAATAAGCTAAAAATATTTTATGAACTAAATTATTTTCCTGCACCAAAAATTACGAGAGATGATTAAAAAAAAGTTACAAGCCTCAGTTTTAGCATTTAAAAACTACAATTTGTGGAAACATTTTATTCTCCCAAAGTGGAGACAAATGGCGTTAATTGTCATACATCTGGTTTGCGGGTAGATAGTGAAAGTTCCCGTACAGTTAAAGACGACTGAAATGACAAGAGCTTAGGACATTGGTCTGGTTTGGAAGTGCAAGCCGTGATTCGATTTTTATGGGCAAAGAATGTGTCCACATCTGAGAGAGCAGAACAAAATGAGCAGACAACATGTAGCGAAATGGCGTCACTATTTTCAATCAGGCAGACAGGATGTCGAGAACCACAATATGGCAGGGAGAAGCCGACCACGTTCTTTAACGACAGAAGCCAACACTGCTCGATTTGAAGAAATAATTCAAAATGATCGGCGGGTAACTCTGAGTGAAACCTTGTCAAACGTGGGACTGATCTATGATACCGTGCAGCATATCGGCTCTGATATGCTGCGATATTCTAAGATAATGCTGTAAAAACATCCGCTAAGACCTGGCTTAATGTGAACAGGGACCTGATTTCTACCAAGACGAGTTAAGCAATTTGATTCTGCGTTCTGATAAATGCCTAAATAGACTTGGTGATTATGTCGAAATGTGATAATCAACCCTAGTATCATCAGAAATAGAATAAAGTTTTTGAACAATGCTGCTTAGGAAAAGGATACCTTTTGAATTCTCGAAAAATATATGCATATTTAATTAGAGAAAATTAATAATGAGGTGCATTCGTTTTTAGCTTGTTATAAAGGAAATGAGGAATTTAACCTCACTCGAAAGGCTAAGAATTATTTTCACTTTGAATTTTGTTTCTTAGTAATTGTTATTGTATTGTAAAAGGAAATTAATATTTTTTTAAATTGGGAAACTCAAATTAAAATATATTTTCTAAAAATGTTCGGTCTGCGATGTTTTAATAAGAGTTTTATGTTATTTTTTTCTTCAAAATAAATAAGAGAGTAGGTTTTAAAGTCTTACATTTTAGCATTTATTTGAGCAACTTCAAAGAGTTTTACACCGATACATAATGTACAGGACCTTGAGTTCTAATAATTCTTGATGAAATACTAATGTAAATTTTCAATGAACTTATGTAAAATACTTATTTTTTATTCATAGGAGTTGAAGACTTCGTTGAAAATAAATGAACTTATAGGAGAATTTTAAATTTCAATTTGTTCTTACATGCTAAAAGGCGCGAAAAGACTTGATGGAAAATAGGCAGTATTCTGCTTATTCTATAAACTATTTTAATTAATAACTTTACTATTTTATGTGGATAAATGACATCATATGATTTTATTATTATTAATTACTTATCATTTGTTACATAACTCCTCCTAATAAACTGTTTTTTTTAGTTTACGAACGAAAAGTTTCACGTTCTGTTTGGGCCTCTAAAATAATTTTATCTTTAAACTTCGAACGATGGAGGTTTTTTATTTCAGTGAATCACAAACTAGAGAATAGTAGCAATGTCTTATAGTAATTAATTTTCATATTCTATTCTGTTTAATATGTCCGCATTATCAATTGCTTACCTATAATTGTTTAACCGACATAGAGCACAAAAATAATCCAAATTTATAAGAAAAGATGTTTAACAAGAAAAACTCTAAGTAGCTATTCATCATTATTGATTTGATCAAATAACAGACTTTTACCAATTGATTGACTGAATTTTATTAACACCATGCTTTGCAGAAATACGATAGATATTGGCTACAGATTTCCTTACGTTGAATCGCAATCAAGTAACAAGAATGACACCTGCGTTGGCTGCCCACTCTTTTAACGCACCCCTCTAGAACGTGAAAGTTTTGAGCGTCAGCAGATTTAGCATGCATCAGACCTTCTACACTGTGGTGAGCTCATAACTAAGGATAATGAGAACAATTCATGTCTAGGAATTCAGAATTGGAATATAACATAGCAGAGGCAGATGCCGCTTCTAATGGACTCAAAGTTTCAAGTTCGCTAGGTGAACATTTTAAAAACCACCTATCTCCTTCTCGAACCCCGATAGCTTGGTCAGCTCCAATGGTATTTACTTCCCCAACACCTGGTGGATTCTACGATGAATATTATTTTCCAATCGCGTGACCTCTCAGTCGCACAGTTCACCTTTCTTTTTATTCTTAGATATTACGATCAACGATTAACCATCGCCTCGCATACCCAACATCAGGCTTTAAACAGCAGTTACATTTGCATCACATCAAATCATCTCTTCGGAAAGCGGTTTTTAAACTAAAATCGCAGTTAATAGTTTCTCCAAGAAAATTAGTAGAAGGACCCAAAAAGCATTTGTTACAAACTGTCAGTTCAAGCGTTGATCTTAGACTATCTGTAATTCATAATTATCAGGTATATTGCCTTGATAGGCAGGTTTCTTATCTGGACAGCAGCAGATAGCCACAGAATGCTCAATAATACAGAAAGACATGAACTCATTTCGCACGGACTTAGAATTCGAGGAAAAAGAGGAAGAATATGGATATGGAAAGGATCTAAAAATAGAGAAAGAAAATATGGAGCGTATTGTAGATAAGGTATTATGGACTTAGCAAAACAAAAGTGAATAGTTTAATGGATTGTATTGGCTAATGAAGTTTAAATTTTTAACTGTCATTGAACAGAAAATCTTACATTAAGTGAGTGTATTCAAGATATCTGTTTAATGCATCGAAAGAATGTGCTTTCCTCTCTTCGCTATTTTCTGACCGTATTTTACTTCATTTTCCATCTGAAGGATAAGCCCAAAATCCTCAATCAGGTTTCTCCAACATCATTCATGGAATTCAGATACAAAAAAATTCAAACAGGAAAAAAAGGAGAAACATTTATACCCGAATACTCCGAATTCGTCCGGACATTTTCATCCACAAAATCTGTCTACCAAATCTTCGGCTTACTAAAACCCTCCACGATCAAAGTCTGCCTTGAATCCCTTTCTTTTCTATTCTTTTTTTTTCCTGTTTTTTTTCTTTCTGTCTCTCTCTTTCCACTTCTTTCTTTCAGTATTTGCCGGATTCACTAAGTTTTCCCACGACGCAAACTATTTTCTAAGTAATCCTTTATCCTGCAATTGCTGCTCCCGATTTCAAGTTCTGATCACTCCGGTTAGTACCAACATCGTTCTTTTCGTTCTGTCCTCATCCACTAAACAATCGAAGAGGAAGTACAGAAAAAATAAAATATAAAGAACTATTTTTTCTTTTACGGCTACTGCATACAGTAACGACGAGACCATCGACTGAATTAGATATGAGGGTGTTTCCTTAAGTGACGACCCCTGATGTAAGGCTTGTCTACAAAGAAGGAGGCTTTGTGCCTTAATCGGGCGGCTCAATAGAGGAACACATTACTTCCGATGTTTCTATAGAAGAACTTGAATGGCATGCAAAGATAAAGGTCCCGGTAATGATGGCGTGTACTTGTGACTTATTTACGAGGGAAAAGTTCGACTTGCTGATGAAGGCTTTGCGAAAATGAGGTGGGACTTCGTGTAATAAAGTTTCAGCTTTAGCAAGATAGCTCTAAAAAGTCCCTCGAAGTCATTTGTTATATTAAGAAACTTCTTCTAAGCAGTAAAAGAATCTGGTATTTAAGTTTATTTACATGAGAATTGATTAGGAAGGTAAAGGAAAAATTTAGAATAAACGCTAATTTATATAAAAAAAATTGCTTTTAAAAATTAAGTCAATTTCTATTTAGGTCATCAAAAATATTTTTTGTTTTAATTACTTTTTATTAAATAATTACAATTAATATAAATATGTATATACATATGACAGAATCACAATATTAAGTGACAAAATACAAAGCCATTTTCCTCCCAATTTTCCATTTTCCTTTTTATATAGGGTGTTGGACTATCTTCTTTGTTTGTTACTTTATTCATTCATTAAATTTAATTATTCTAATAAAATAGTATTGTAAAAAGAAATCACATTTTCAGAAATTAAGCCATCCCAAGTGGGATTCGAACTAACAACCTTTGAATTTTAAGATCAACGCACTATCCATTGTGCTACAGGAACACTACGAACGATTTTTCTTTCAGTGTATGTTGTTAGACTATTATTTTGGTTAGCATTTATTCATTCTTAATTGAATTAATGAATTAATATTTGTAAAAAACTGTATTAACATCAAGTGTCATCCACTACAGATAAAAAATGTATTTGAACTTGAAAGGATGAATAGAAAGTATTTTATTAACGATTGAAAATTTGAACAAGATATATATATAGTAGAGAGGGGAACTAATAGAGTAGGAATTGAAAGAAAAATCAATTTGAAATTTTGAAAGAATATTTTTCTTTTATATTGGGCAAAATTCATATGGCGTCATAGTCACATGATAACTGCCATCACGTGTTTCCAGCCACTCCATGTGTAAATTCATGCGACATTGTTGTTACTTCATAAATGAAATCTCGAGTTTTCAGCGAATAAATCCATGCACTTCGTTATCGCCAACTGTTGCTCTTTGTGCTGAAATTTTCTTTCAAAAAAAATATTTGTCAAACAAAAATATTGCCCATAAGAAAACAAAATGCTCTTGATTTAAAAGCTTATGTATAATAAAAGAATTTATTTTTAATTTAGGAAAGTTCTCGAAGAATCTTAAGGTATTCGACTACTTGCGACAGCTTTTTTTTTAAAAAAAGGGGGGTATGGGGATTTTTTTTTTTTGTGGTTTTTAGTTTTGTTTAGTATATTTTAAGAAAAATATTCTAACATTAACAAGAGAAAAAGATATTATTATTACTAAAATGGGAAAAATTGGATAAATATTTACAAAAAGTAACATAAACGTTGTCCATTTTGTGCCAAAAGTTTATGAACAAATTTTCAATTTTTCAATTCTGATGTGTTGCTATGTTATTCATTTTTTTAAATGACCTTTAAGATAAGAGATATTTTCATTTTTACAAAAATTAGAGCACATTATCTTAGTTATTATATGAAATTGATTTTAAAAAGAAGTGATTATATTCACATAGGGCATTGAAATTTTGTGATGAAACAGTGATTGATAAATCTAAAAGTTAAAACACTTCTACTATTGTACAGAACATACACAAAAAATTTAGTTAATTCTCTTGAAAACGTTTTGAGCAATCGCTGTCCCGTTTCAGCATTTTCCAAAAAACAAATTTCGAGTAAAACGCGTTTTCAAGTATGGCATCTTGCTTAAAGTAATGGCATCTCCTTTTATTCAAGCACTTGTAGTTTTTGTTCTAGTGAACGGAAAATAATAAACTTGGTATTTTTAAAAAGCTAATAAAATGGCCTATAAAATAAAATTATAAAAGATTTTTCTTAATTTTTGGCAAACTTTACAATTTTAGGGTTGTTGGATATCTTAATAATTGAACATCTATACCCAATTATCACGCTTGAAATTTACCTAAATTTCGTAACTAGAACAACAGGTACAAATCTAATGTAAGTTTTAAATTCAACAAAAACCACGTGATTGCCTTTATTAAGAGAGACCGTCATGAATTTAGTCCATCACAAATTACCAGATTTTCATCCCAATTAAATTATTCATAATGCGTCTTTCGACTATTCAATTGGCATCATTTAAAATAATAAAGCAATTGAAGGAAATTAAAATTTTCTTTAGCTTTGAGGCATTATTAATTGCGTCCTAGTCATTAGTACAAACTTTCCGAAAAATGAGAGGTTTTAAACAGTCTAATATTTTGAATTGCATTCGTAACATATAAAAAAACGCAATTAAAAGACATCGCGATATAAAGTTGATGTCATAACTAACAGCACCAGCATACCAAAAAATGTATACCTAACCAAGTAGAAAATTATTCACGGACTATCAATTATTAAATTTGGATTGTTTAATATTTTAATATGCCTGAAACAATGTAGCTTTAATTAAAAGAAATGAAAAACATGTGTGTATCACGTTTATTTGATATGCATGGTTCTTTAATCCTTAGGCTGTTACGAATGCGCTGACCGTGTTCATCTCAATCTATCCATAACCGTTACGGACGCGCTGCACGCATCTGGATTTTTTACTGTTTCAAGCATTACAAACGCTTCTATCGCATTCATAAGTAGTTGTTTATTTTACTAAAAGATGTCAACGTTTTAGACGAAAGATTCAAAAAATGCAGTATTTCACGAGAACTGGTTCTTAATTTTAGTAGTAGGAAATGGCGCCAGAGAGAGAGTTTCAGGCTTTTGAAGCTAAAGGCGAGTGAAATGTCAAGTGACAACAACAATTTGTTTATGTACAAGGTAATTCGCTACCCAACCGACAACCTTGCAGGGTGTGTAGGGGTTACAGAGACAATTTGGAATCACACAGGAATGCAGGATCGCGAATGTCGTAGTGGCGAGCAATGATGCAAAGAAGCAAATAAAAATAACAGAAACAGCAACACATTAATGGGACAGAAACCATTTTAGTGAAAAGCTGTACTAAACTAGGGGTTCGAAATTATGACCAGAAGTTGAATGGGAGGCTGACAGTGACACTGCATGGAATTCCTTAAGTTCTTGAAGATTCCTGGCGTGTCATGAATTCTTCCAGCAGTTACACTTTTTCGAGAGATGAAATCTTCAACTGAGGGAACGGATGTCTCATACACTAAATTCTTCATGTGGCCAGAACCAGACTCACGTCACCTTCTGTGCACACTTGCAAAGGTCGTGTTTTGCGGAACACGCCTATTCGAGTAACATCCCTGGTACAACAGCCGAGTGGCGCACCCATTACAATCCGCAGCTGTATACACGATCAACACAACGACCGGCTCTTCGTTTGAATACAAGTTCATCCTACTACCTCGGGAAACGGATCACAAATGACGATTTCCAGAAGAATCTATTTTCACAAACCCTTCCTTTCAGTGCCACCTACCGCAAGACTGTCTGGGGTAATCTTCCAGAACGTATGGAATTCCATGCAGCGCCACTGTCAGGCCTGCCAGATGACTTTTGGTCATAATTTTGAACACCTTGTTTTAGTGCAACTTTTCAAAAAATATGTTCTTTGTTCCCATTAATGTTTGCTGTTTCTGTTCTTTTTCTTTGCTTCTTTTCACCATAGCTCACAACTACGGCATTTGAAACCTTGCATTCCTATTTGATTTCGAATCGTATCTGTACCACTTACACACCCTGCAAGTTTGTCGGTCTGGTGCATTCTTATATGCATTCTTTTAAAAAAATTTCTTTTTTGTACTAATTATTTTGATTAACTCATTATTTATTATACATTATTATTCGTGATTTATTCTTTCGATTATTTATTTGGACTGAATAACAACAACTATACTAAACTCACGTTTCAAGAAAAGAAAGAAAAATCTTCATTTAATAGCCCTTTTAATAAAAGCGCGACTTGCAGGAAGCAAAAAAAAAAAAAAACGCTGGGGTTGAACCCTAGGTCCTGGTCCCAACGGCGAAAATTCAATGGCGTAACGGTTAAAAAGTAGTTATGAAATAGTGTAAAGAATAGAAAAAGCAGAAAGTAATTGTTAAATGGGGAAAATATCGCAAAGTTCACCAAATTTAAGGAGAAAGTCTGAATAAAATTCATTTTACTTGACACAAGTTCCATTCGTACTAAGAGATCCTGAATCAAATTTTTCCGCACGTAATTTTTATACTTTTTTTAATAGCATTTTCCCTCGATCAGATTATAAAAATTTTTCATTAAATACAAAAACGTTTCTATGAACATTAAACACAGAACACGAAGTGAAAAATATGCAAAATATATTCTACTGTACATATTGCATGATCTTGCTATGCAATCTTTATTCTATTTATTATTATTATTTATTGTGATTATAAGTACGGATAATGATATATGGAGGTAATTGTGTGTTCAACAAACTCCATAGTTTTTCTGCTACGAGTGGCTGCCGTAACCTAGTGGTCAAAGTTACGGACTCATGCCTGGCGCGTCATGAGTTTGAGTCTAGTGCCTGTAAAGACCCACCAAGCAGTAATGAATTTCGGAAAGGAAGGTGGCAGCTCGGGTGTCGTTCTTGTCACTTGACCATGGTTCATAACTGCAAGGTCCGGCACTAATATTGTTTTTCTTGATGTATTTTCAAAATTGCTCGAATAATATTTTTTTCCTCTTCTTTTGCTCTATGTTTTTTCATTGTTTTTAGCTTTATAGCATGCAATTATATACTATATTGTGAATTTCGCTTTAATTTGTATTGCGTAAACTACAATGTATCTCGGTAAAAACATGATTTAGAATTTTGCCTAGTAAAGATCGATCGCGAGAAGGGAGGGGGTTGTTCCTCGGGGGACCTATTTGTAGCTCTAAACTCTTTTCGGCTAAGTTCGGTCCCTTTGGATACTCTTCTAATAGCCCTCGTGTTGCTTTATAGGGCGACATTAATAAACACCCGACTTCGGTCACAGTCATATTTTCTCACCTTAAATAAAAAGTAAAGTCTAATATACAGAGTGTCAGGGCTAAAAGTATCCAAAAGCAATAGCGTATTATTACAGAACTACCCAATCAGAACGTAATAAACTGTTCATTCGTGGATTGGAAAACACTTCGAGATTTTTGGGGTCTAGTCCGATCGGTTGCAGCTGCGTGCATTATTCGGCAATCGCAAACGATAAGCTTGTTACACTGACTTCATTAGTAAGGATGTGGACGCGACAGTAAAAGTTGCAGTGTGTACTTTGGTTAACGGAATTTAAATCGGTCACGCGTGAACTGCCACAAGTTTGAACAGAATGGAATGAAAGTCATCGCCTATTAGACTTATCAGGACTCCTACAAATGAGTCATGCACACGACACGATCGACACTGCCTTCTATCACGAAAACTTAAGGATATTTGCCAGTTTGAGATACCAAAGTTCCCATCTCGTTTAAAGTTCTTTCCCATTGGTAGGTGGATTTTGATGTTGGAGGGTCGACATTCCTGTTCGAACACGTTGCTGTACACGCTGACTGATTTAAATTCCGTTAATCAAAGAACGCACTGGACCTTTTACTGTGGCATCCAACATCTTTACTAATGAAATCAGTGTCACATGTTTATCATCTACGATTTCTGAGCACGTAAGACCGATCGAACTAAACCAAAAATTATCGGAGGGGTTTCCAATACCTAGATGAACAGTTTATTATATTCTGATGTGTAGTTCCGTAATAATAAGCCACTGTTTTTGGATACTTTAACCCGGACAGCCTGTATATTGGTAAAATACTATGGATAACCTATCTGTGTTACAGGATCTCAAACCATAAGACATCAGTGGCATATATATATATATATATTTTAAATAAACTAGCTTTCAGAATTCTCAGAAAAACACTCATTAGCTCTACATTTGTTTATAAAGATGCCTATTTTCCTTTTACTGTGTTACAATCCTCCCCATTTAAAACGTCTAATAGACGAAATGAGGTTTATTCTCACATCAATAGCACTCATTATCTCCAAGTACAGCACAGAATGAAACTCCTCTAATGGTCGCTATTCAGAAGAGTAAAGTGTTCGAAACTCCCTGAAAAGACTTCTATGAAAGAGTATATTTCTGTTTCACTGCGGAACTAATCACTTCCACTCTCTTGATCAGGATTTTATCGATAATCGATCTAAACTTCTCACGAGTAGCATCGATTTAGGGTTTGCAATTAACAGAGTAAGTAGTCCAGAGGTATGCAATTATGGATTTATCGATTTTTTTAAAAAGATTCTAACTCTGAAACTTCAGGATTATCTCCCTGGAGATATATTCTTACAGGAGATTAACTAAGCTAAGAATGGTGCTTTAGGGAGTACTTTACATTAAATAAATTAAATCTCTGTTGTTTAAATTTAGTTCAGCACCTGCAATTTAAATAATGTAATTTTCTTAGTTAGCTATTAGAGAGAAGGTGAGACATATAGAGATAAGAAAAGCTACTTGTTGATGTCTTAAGGTAATAATAGATCTCTTTGTTGAAAGCGTCTTTATCTATAATGAACAAACTAAATCCCTCTCAGGGGCAATTAAAATGCAATTCTAAAAAATAATCAGAAAAAAGGTTACAAGTCGAATAACGAAACATTTATTTCCAATATACAGAAAATACAAAAGGGAATTAAGAGGCATACGTCTATCACATTTCGACGTAATCACCAAGTTTATTTAGGCATTTATCAGAACGCATAACCAGCTAGCTTAACCCGTCTTGGCAGACATCAGGTTCCCTGTACATTGAACCAGGTTTCGGCTGATGTTTCCACAGCACTGTCTTGGAATGTCGCAGCACATCAGAAGCAATACGCTACACGCTACCATAGCTCAGTTCAAGCTCTGACGAGATTTCACGCAGAGTTACCCGTCGATCCTTTTGAAACATTTCTTCAATTCGTTCCATGTTGATTTCTGTCGTTGAAGAGTTTGGTCGGCCGCTCCCTGCCATATTGCGGTTTTCGACATCCTGTCTGGCTGATTGAAAAGAGTGACACCATTTCGCTACATGTTGCTTGCTTATTGTTTCTTAACCATAAACTTTCACGATTTGACTGTGAGTGCCAGATGCGAACACATTATTTGCCCATAAAAATCGAATCAAGGCTCGTACTTCCAAACGAGACCATTTTCCTAAGCTTCTTGCCATTTCAATAATTTTTAACCATCTGGAAACTTTCACTACCAGCCCGCAAATTAGCTGTATGTATGAGAAGTATAGCGCCATTCGTTTCCACTCGGGGGAAACAAAATTTCTCCGCCATATGTAGTTTTCGAATGTTCCGGTTTGTAACCTTTTTTTCTTATCATCCCTCATATTTAAAAAAATTATCTCTGAAAGCCTTCTTTGGAACAAAGAGATTGACATAATACTTGGAATACATTAGTTCTTAAATCATTTCCTATTAAAAAAGTTTGAAAACAATGCCAACAATGGTCAACTGGATTTGAATTAAATATTTAATGACAATGACAAGAAACTCGAAAAGTCCACAACACAGAAATTGCTTAGTTCAAAAGTGGAATATTTTTTAGCTGTGAACTAACGTAAGGGCTAACTTATAACTCATCTTAATCTAAATACGCCAATTTTATTTTTTTTAAAAAAAAGGAATTTATTTATAAACATTCCTTGTTTTGTTGTATTTTTAATCAAATTACTGTTTAAAATCTAGCCTTATTTTGTTTTTGTTGTTGCTAATACCATCTGATCGACGGTGTCTTATGGAGGCACATGAAATTCATCGTGGCAAGGGGCTAATTTTACGCCTGTCGTTACCTGTTGCTTTGAGCACCATGCAGATGACAGTAAGATTTGGCTCGGTTTATTTGGTTTGACCTTACTTTTAACTATATTAATTAAATACAAAGTTTTCTTATCAAGCTAGAGACTTACACCCAAGCCAACTAAAAATTAAATAACCGTTTTGCTGAATAATAACATTTTAAACTCTTAGCTTGTTAGGTTAATCTTAACTTCAGCATGAAGTATATAGAAAACAACTGACAGTACTCTAAAAAATTCAAGCAGTAAATAAATTCTAGAACCAGAATATTACTCTGACTTGACATCCACATAAATTTCCTTCATGGTTGACATTATTTTCACTTTAGGAGGAAATAAAATTTATTCTGACAGAATGCAATTTATTCTTGCAAACGTCATTATATACTAAATCAGAGGATACGCGTCACTAGACCCTTAACCTATTTGTATTAAGGAAACGACACTGACCACAAGTAAATGATAATAACCATTCTGGTTTTTCATCACAGAGGAACTTAAGAAACAGGTTTTCTAAAGTTGAATAGGTGTCTCAGTTGTTTTTACAATAAAAATTACTTATTAAAAGCATTGTCTAAAACAACAAATAATTTTTTTTCAATTTTAAAAATATAAGAAATTGATGGAGGTAAAATTATTACGAGAAATATATATATAATTAAATCTAGTCAATGATAAAAGGGGTAGGGTGTATCAAATTTTTTACATATTTGAATTTCTCCTATCATGAAGTCTTTGAATCCAAAATTTCATGAAAATTCCTCAAAAGGAAATATTCAAGATTAAATCTTAAGATAGGAAGTCGTGAAGGTTAGGAGTTGTTGTTAGCCAAAAATGCCTTTAAGAATACGAAGAAACCATTAACAACAGCTCGCCGAGTTTGAATGAGGTCATCTAATAGGGCTACTAGTAGGTGGGTTTTCTTTCCGCGAAATCACAAAAAGACTTGAACGGAATGTATCTACTATGCATGATTGTTCAGAGCAGTGGTCAAGGGATGTTAATGCCTGAAAAATACCGGGTTCCGGTAGTCAACGTGGCACTAATGAAAGAGAATACCGCCGTAGTCGACGTATGACTATGGTTCATCGTCGGTACGGTACTGCGCCTGCGGCAGAAATTCGAGCTGCAGTTGGCACCATAGTGACAAAATGAACTGTTAGAAATTGGTTACTTCAAGGACAGCTTCAAGCCAGGCACCCTGTAGCGTGTTCTACCCTGAATCCAAGCCAGAACTCATTGGAGGACGGAATGGAGATTTGTGTTTTTTGATGAAAACAGGTTCTACCTTGTTGCCAGTGATGGTCGTGTGTTGGTCAGAAGGAGGCCAGGAGAACACTTGCAATCAAACTTTCTGCTATCTAGACACACTGGACCTGTACCTGGAGTCAATATCTGGAGAGCAATTTCTTATGAGACCAGGAGCGTTCTCGTGGTTATCCCAAACACACTGACTGCAAATTTGTACGTCAGCCTGGTAATCCATTCATTAACAGCATTCAGGGGAGAGTCCGCCCTCACACAGCTTTTGTAACGCAACGTGCTCTACATAGTGCTGATATGTTACCTTGGGCTGTGAGATCACCAGATCTGTATCCAATTGAGCACGTGTGGTATATCGTTGGATGACACAACTCCAGCATCACCCACAGCCATCACTGTCCGTCCCAGTTTTGGCACAAGTTCAACAAGCATGGAACTCCATACTACAAAGTGACATTCGGCACCTGTAAGACACAATGCATGCATGCTTAAAGCCTTGCACTCAAAATTCTGTAAGTTACACCGGCTATTAAAGTAACAGCAAATCACATTTGAAATTCATTTTCTTGAGCTTAAATTAACCTTTTAACTTGAAAATTTAATCCATTAAACATACTAATTAGACTATCGCATTGTCCAAAAATTTCATCACTCTACAATAATTTTTTCTTGGTGTTGGATTTTTTTTTCCCCGTCAGTGTTATATTTCATGACTGTAATAAAGTTGTACACATAACAATTATTGCATGTATTTTCACCATAAATTGTATAAGATATTGCCTATATTATAGTAAAAATATATTCTAAGATATAAATATTACTTTAAGACTATATTACACTATTACATTTACTTGAATGTTTCCCATTCTTCTAGCATTTTAAGAAGGTAAAACTTTGGTACCTTTTTCAAATCAAGAGATAATCAAATATAATATATTAAATATCCTTAATTTCAACACTTGTATTTTTTTAGTAAAAAGAATATTTCTGGAGTTTTCTTAATGAAAATCATTTAATTATAGCATTTATATGAAAGAAGCGAATTTATTTGAGAACTATAGTAATTTATTTTACCAAGATTTTGAAAGCTATAATTGATCTCCGCTGAAAATTAAGAATAACCTAATGCGATTAATAATTATTTAGCTGGTAAAAGTTTTAGAATTTTGTGGTCTTAAAATATTTCAGAAACTCAAATGCATGCAATTAAATTCTAAGAATATATATCATAAACACATATTTTTCTATTTCTTTAGAAAGATTAATATAAGTATCTCATTAATATAAACTGTTATTAATGGTTTGGAAAACTCAAATCATTAAAATTTTCTTTGAAGCCTAAGGAGTAATCACAAAGCAAACTTTTTATCTGTTTAAATTATTATTATCCAGATAAAGAAAAAAATTATAGGGTTAAATTAGAGTTCTGGAAAGATAGCCAGGGAACAAAAATAGTTTAGCTCAAATTCATAAATAAATTAATTCTAAGAAAATCTTTTTTTATATAAAACAAAAGCAAGAATTAAGAATAATGGAATACTAGATATTAAATTACTGCATTTTGTAGTAATAAATACCACCAACTCCCTTCGATTTCGAAAAATGATTGCATGTTGATTCTTAAGCAACTTATGAAAGCGATTGTAAATGGGTTATGATTGAATCTTGTGGAAGGAATGAAAGAATAGGTATTAAAGAAGATATAGTTTTTTTCCTTACAAAAAAAGCATGGCAATTTTTTTAAAAAAAATTTCTTATGAATTATTTTAGACATTAAAAGTTTTATATATGTACTTAAGCATGTTCTTTTTTATTTCATGTATTTAAACAAACCAATTTTGATTGCATCACATGAATTTCTTAAGAGATAACGGAGGAAAAACTTAAGCCTTTTTCAAAATTGAAAAATGACACTACAATGTGTTGAATCAAAAGCATAATTTTAAAACTTTAACTAAATCATAAAAAAAGCCATTAAGTTATATTTTCTATGCACAAAATAACAATGCGATGGTTTTTTTATACGATATTTTTAACAGTTAATTAAAACACTATGTAACTTATGCAATCCAGATACTTTTCATACAATCTAAGATGCAATTTTGAGTGTAGTAAACGCATAATTTTAGAAGTCAATTGTTGATTTAAATGAACAAAAACATACCATGTTAATATTAATAGATAACAAAATAAATAAACCAAAAGTAAAAATGAGAAAATAATTAAAATAATTATTACAATTGGTTGATAAATATTCAACCCATACAATTTAAACTAGGCTAATAAAGTTCAAAAATTGGAAAGCAGTTGTAATTCATTATTATCGAATTCAAACAACAATACTAAGCCATTGTTACTTAGAATAGTGATAGAATTTGTAGTAAACTCTAGAAATCTTAACGATTTTAAAAATTCAGATATCAGTGAAAAACGTTATTCTCTTTAATATCCAATCAATGGTTTTTTATTTTTTTATTTTAAATCTAACTAAATTTTTGAAAAAATTACAGAAAACTGAATAAAAAAATAACACCGAAAAGACTCGCATTTTCAACTAATTTAAAATATTTATCGTAACAATGATATGTAAAAAAAAATAATAAATTCATAGATAAAAACAAAATTTTTCTAAGACGCCTGCTCTAGAACGCAATGATGGTTCCGGCGTTCTAAAAAGAACCCATTATCGCTACGTTCTGAAGAGAACGGATAGTTCTGGCGGTCCGGAATGAATCGATAGTTCTGTCGTACCGGCAAGTACATACATCGAATGCTTCACAAAGCAATGATTATTTGTTCCTACAAGAGGCTATGGTTATGATAGAGATTTTGCAAGGGGATTTTCAGGTGATTTTGGTCCTTTTACACGCATGAGTTTTTTATTTTATTTATTCATTATTTATTTCTCATTTTATTTTATATTTATTTTGCATTATTTTTGTCAAAATATTTATTGCAAAATGAAATACGCTATCAAAAATTCCAACAGCTTTCTACATTTGAAAACCCATTGTGAATCTAAATAATTGGTATAACTTTCTTCATGTTCAAGGAACATCTTTTATTTGAAAAATATTTTTGAAAGTTAAATACGCGTACTGCATGATAGACTTCGAGATAACTTCCCAAATTTTAGGGGTTGTGTCTCCTAGGAGCTTGATTCTGCAGCTCTGAGAACGTTGCATGATCTGATCCTCTCACTCCCTTACCTGATAGGAAGGAGGTAAAGCTCTTGGGGAAGTAGGAAACGACGGCAAATCCAAAAAGCAGTGCCAGGAGCCTGAGGTGACGACTGGGATCTAAAACATAGGTTCCCAACCTTTTTTGAACTGGCACACAGTTTTCTAGTAAATATTTCGATACCACCCCCTTTCCTAGTGAATATTTCAATACCACCCCCTCCCCCTCTAGATAAAAGCAGTGTACATAATACATGGTGAAAACAAGATTTAAATTTTAAGAAAATATTCTATTACTAAAAGAATATATTTTTTAATTGATTTTTTTTTCTAAAGTACCAATTTTTTTATTTGGGTATCTGAAATAACTATAGCCCCAAATATATTTAAATTGGTAATATTATATACACTGCTGGCCACCGTAAATGCAACACCAAGAAAGACAAGAGATAGCACAACAAAATTTATTTTGTAGATAACATGTTGACCAAGTATCAAATGATTAAATCTATAGACTTCTGGGAAGTGTGGTTCCTGCCATAATCAGTAACCAGAGTTGCCTCCATTGTTGGAGATCACCGCTGCCACACGCCTCGGCATTGATTCAAAGAGACTTTGGATGTGTTCTTGGGGTACAGCAGACCAAGCAGCTTCCCCACGTTGCTAAGGTTGATCTGGTGTGGCAGCTGGCGGTGTAATCTGGGTCAATCGTTGAGCAACCATGGACCACATATTTTCTATCGGCGAAAGATCCGGAGAGCGAGCCAGCCAGGGAAGGAATTCAATCTGGTGATTGACCAAGAACCTATGGACAATGTGTGCCACGTGTGGTCGCGCATTATCCTGTTGAAATATGGCTGTGGCTAAACCCTGAAGGTAAGGAAGGACAACTGACTCCAACACCTCGGAGATGTAGCGCTGGCTGTTTAAAATACCGGCAATGCGTACTAGAGGAGTGCGAGAGTGATATCCAATACCGCCCCATACCATAATACCCGGTGTGGCGGTGCATAACGTAGCTGTTCAGCATCCTCTCTCCACGGTGTCTCCAGACTCAAATCCGACCATCGTGGGTGTTGCAGACAGTTGCGTGACTCGTCAGTAAAGACAACTTCATTCCATTCTGCCGCTCAAATCCTTCTTTCCTCGCACCATTGGCGGTGGAGACGTTTTTGGTTCTGCGTCAAGGGTAGACCAAGCAATGGACGTCTTGTGGACAGACCACTCTGCTGCAAACGGCGTCGAATGGTACGCGCAGACACTGAATGATGCGTTACAGACTCAATGTGCTGTGCTATGGTTCGTGACGTGACTGAGCGATCCGCCACTGCCATGCGCACAATTTGCCTGTCCTCACGTGAAATGGTGCACTGAGGTGGATGCGATCGACCACGTCGGTCCGTCGTACCCTCCTGCATCCAACGGTCACATATCCGCACTACAGTTGTTTGGTTTCGTCCAACACGCGACTACCGATATCCCTGAAAGATAATCCACAATCTCGGTAGGCCACTAACCTTCCTCTGTCGAACTCGGGTACTTGATCAAAAGCTGATCGCTGTTTCCTACGAGACATAACTGATCGTTTTTTGAAAAAACCACAAGAAAAACACAATTTCCGAATTTGAAATCGTCGAAATTTTCAAGCCTTAAATAGCGCTTTGAGGTGGCTCCACATGCGTGCGTGATGTGTGTCTGCGCTGAAATTTTATTCATTTGCATATCTCACCACCGCTAATACATGTTGTAAATTTCATGTTATTTTCGTGCTTCCTTGAGTGTGTTGCATTTACGGTGGCCAGCAGTGTATTTTATGCATAGATAGAATATTGTTGAAATTGAAACACACTACTGAATTTCTTCTTCATTTAAAAGAGTGGAATACAAGTTTTAGCTTACCTGTTATAAAGACAGGCAGGGATTTGATGATACGAAGTAATTCGTAATAAATTATTGCTTTAAAAATAAATATAAGTTGACAGTTTCAGACTTTAAAGAATCCCACGTGAATTCCTGTTTACCATATTTAATTTTGTTTCTTGGACAATATGCGTAATGCAATGCAGTGGTTGAAAACATTTTTCCTACTGCTCACAGACAAAAACATTATAACTACAGATTGTTTTTAAAAAATGCAATATGTCATTCAATTTAATGTAGGCTAATGTAATGTAATATATAATCTTTAAATTTTTCATCCACTTCCCGAAATATGTGAATTTTCCTACATGGATATAGAAATGATTTAAATATATACAACCAACGTGTAAACAGTATTAAAGTTTACTTTTGTTAGTACATAATCAACTTTTTTCCCTTTTTATAGACTATATTCGGTTAATCTGCCCACGCTCCTCCGTGCCATCTTAACGTCCCCTAATTTTCTCCCCCCCCCCTGAAAAATTCAAACGCCCACGTTGAGAACCTATTATCTAAAGCAGGGGTGGGCAGACTTTTCCAGGGTACGGGCTACTTCTAATTTTTTCAATGTGTTGCGGTTCATCCAGTATCAGTGGCACACACAAAGGGGGAGAGGGTCCACGGGTCCTGACTCTTCTCCAAAGCCAATGATTTTTTTATCGATTATAATCCCGTGTATATTGTACGTAAAATTTAATTATTTGTTATTAATAATTTTTAGTAATTAATGCTAATTATTTATTCAATAATTTATTTCTTACTGTTTTTTGTTCCAAAGAATCTACAAAATCAAAGTATATACATGTTTGTCAGCGTATTGGAGTAAGATATGAGAATGGTAGACTTTTGCCCCTGGCCACTGCCCTGCGCCCCTTTTGAAAAATTCACGAATGCACCCACTGCCCAGGGTCGTAGGTATGGTGAGGTAAGCAAAAAGTCAACAATATTTATTATAACTTAATAAATACCGAATATGTACTTACCTATATAAATAAAAAGCTCGCTTTTTTTAAACTGCGTTTAAAGCAAAGCACAAACTGCAAACATAATAATAATAAAACACAAATATAATAGTATCAAATGTGTGTGATGCATTTATCATCAAACAATTCAAAACACAGTAAGAAATAAAATATATTCATCTAAAGTTAGTTCTTATAATTATAGTCAGAAGAAGACTTAGTCTGTATACTGTCAGTTAATCTTGAATATTTCCGTATACAATTACTAACGGCTAATCTTCAGGCGGTCACTCCAAATTGTTTTGGCGTTCACCGGTCCATCGCGATCGACGTAATGCCCATCCCGGAACTAAAGTAATGCTTATGATGGACAGTGGTGTAATCGAGAACGTTTGGGCCCCCCTTGCAAAGTCAGGTTTTGGGCCCCCAAGTTTGATTATACAAAGGGTAGGTACTTGGAGGCATTCAGGCCTTGCCCCCCCCCCGTGATGCAGGGGTTGGGGGGGTGTACTTTACGCCACTGATGATGGAGAATTATAACAACGAAGAACTTTTATGCCATAATATGGTGCATATATAAATCAGTATAATTTTTATCATTTAAATGGAGGGGGCATAAGAACTATGAAATGACAAAAAGTATACGTCTTTGCATGAAACCTAATACTGACAATATGGTTCCGAACATGTACTATTATTTTGCCTAATATATGAAATTCGAGTAGCATCCACCCCTCGTTAAATCATCAAATGATATTATAAATGAGAAAAAAAACCAGTATAAATCGTTTGAATGGAATAATTACATAGTACCTTCTCACATTCTCTCCCGAATATATCCTGCTCTTATAATCAGATTTAAATTAAATTCGGAACATTAGCTGTTGAGATTATTCTCTAAGTTTGAAAACTTGAATTCAATCATGGAAAAAACTGTTTCTTATAAGTTAGTTTTTAATGTTTTTTGAGTAAGTTAATCTATTAACATCAGAATTTAGTTCTGTTTGAACCATTGAAATTGGTATTACTTTTGCTCAGCTTCATGAAAATTGCAATAAAAAAGTTAAAGGGAGCCTTTTTTTACCTATATGTTTTTCTTAAATACTTTCTTAGTTTTCATCATAATTGGATTAAATTTATCACTTTGTTAATCAGCTTAAAGGATTCAAAGCTGATACCCATAGTTTAATTAATGTAATTAACTTCTACAAAGTTTTCACTTTGTAGAATTATTTTAACAACTAGAGAATGCTCCAAATAGCATATGTTAGAAATTTGACCCGATTGTGATCATTAGTTTCAGTGATGTTCGGATGAAACCCTTTGGAAATTCAGATTCTAGATTACCTCGTTCAAATGATTCCTTTGCAATACCAGTATAATATTTTAATGAAGTTCTTTCTAATTAGCATTTACGAAAACGCTGGTATACTTGCTAAATGGAAAGGTATTTTTTTTTAATTCAAACTTTCAATTTTTAAATTCCATTTTGCACGTTCAATAGAAATCAGACTATATTCAATACTTTTTCGTTTTCGAACATTGATGGATGAGTGGTTTATCTGATTGAAGTATATCGATAAGACTAATTAATGCCTTTAAATCGATTATTGTAATATCCTTTCCGGATATTTCTCTAATTATTGAAGATATATTTGCATGAAAATTTCGAGATTTAGAGTTTCAAAGCATTCAAATACCAAATACCTAAGTACCTTGGTATTATGTGCTTCACATCTTTGCAACTGTATTTACCACACACACACACACAATTCCTTTTTTTTTTTTTTTTTTTTTTTGTATAATATGTTACTTGTTTTAATATTTTTAGATTTTTACAATTTAAAATCTAACGTAGGAAAATTAATTGGAAAATCATTTTTAATTGGAAAACAATTTATCGATTGGTGTAAAAATACTTTAAAAATGCTGAATAGAAATTAAAAATTGCCAATCCCTTATATGACCCTCGTTAAAAATTATAGGACCCCTTTTCTTTAAACCACGATATCTCAGATACTTTTGAGTGTAGCTTAGTAAATTTGGAAATTTTGACACTTTTTAATGTTTAAAAATTAGACACTCAAAAATGGTATCCATAATGAGAAAGTTTTTAAAGGTTAATTCATAATTAACATTATAATTTATTTTCAATCAAGATATTAAAAATGATATTCCTTTTCACATTTCCGATAAGAAATCGAAAACTTATTAAAAGCGGGTTTTTTTTTTTTACACTGATTGATTGTAAGTTAACGTCATACTTACAAGCAGCATGCTATTGGCGAATGAGCGAGTGAAAATTAACGTCACACTATTCAGGGAATCAATGTCTTTTGGCGGTGTACCTCATAATTTCGAACCATGTTCAAGTGATGAGGACGACATTGAACTGACACCCCGTTCTCCAAACATTCACACCACATTAATGGGAGGACGTTTGAGCATCAGCAGATTTAACTTGCACCAGTGATTGATAGAGTGATCGAGTGAGTGATTGAGTGATCGAGTGAGTGAGTGATCGAGTGAGTGAGTGATCGAGTGAGTGAGGGAGGGATCGAGTGAGTGAGTGATCGAGTGAGTGAGTGATCGAGCAAGTGAGTGATCGAGCAAGTGAGTGATCGAGCAAGTGAGTGATCGAGCAAGTGAGTGATCGAGCGGTAAATGATCGAGGAGGGATCTAGTGATTGAGTGATCGAGTGAGTGAGTGATCGAGTAAGTGAATGATCAAATGAGTGAGTGAGTGATCAAATGAGTGAGTGAGTGAGTGATCAAATGAGTGAGTGAGTGAGTGATCGAGTGAGTGAGGGAGTCATCGAGTCGGACAGTGAATGATCGAGTGAGTGAGCAAGTGATCGAGTGAGTGAGTGATCGAGTGAGTGAGCGAGTGATTGAGTGAGTGATCGAGTGAGTGAGTGATCGGGTGAGTGAGCGAGTGATCGAGTGAGTGATCGAGTGAGTGAGTAATGATCGAGCGAGTGATCGAGTGAGTGATCGATTAAGTGAGTAATGGAACGAGTAAATGAGGGAGTGAGTGATCGAGTTAGTGAGTGATCGAGCAAGTGAGTGATCGAGTGAGTAAATGATCGAGTGAGTGAGTGATCGAGTGAATGAGTGATCGAGTGAGTGAGTGATCGAGTAAGTGAATGATCAAATGAGTGAGTGAGTGTCAAATGAGTGAGTGAGTGAGTGATCAAATGAGTGAGTGAGTGATCGAGTGAGTGAGGGAGTCATCGAGTCGGACAGTGAATGATCGAGTGAGTGAGCAAGTGATCGAGTGAGTGAGTGATTGAGTGAGTGATCGAGTGAGTGAGTGAGTGAGTGATCGAGTGAGTGATCAAATGATCGAGCGAGTGATCGAGTGAGTGATCGATTAAGTGAGTAATGGAACGAGTAAATGAGGGAGTGAGTGATCTAGTGAATGAGTGAGTGACAGAGTGATCGAGTGAGTGATTGAGTGATCGAGCGAGTCCTCGAGTGAATGAGTGAGTGAGGGAGGGATCGGGTGAGTGAGTGATCGGGTGAGTGAGTTGCTTTTATATCCTATTCATAAAGAAAGGTCTCCCCACCTACTGTAATTATCAAGATATTAGTCTTTTATACAGCATCTATGCAGTATTCTTGTGTGTTATTAGCCTTTTTAATAGATCGTCACCTTTGGCTAATGATATAGTTGGAGAATACCAACATGAGTTTTGAGAAGGAAAATCTTCGTTGAACACATTGTCAACAATAGGAAGAACGATTCTTGATATCATGAATAACGGAAAAAAGTTGTCCATGGTTACTTTCAATTACCTAAGTCTCAGAAAACACGTGTCGGACTTGAGTGATCCCGTAATTGATTCAAGCACTAGTTTGTTTCTACCAGAAACCAGGTCAAATGATGATGAAACTCTTGACATCCCGAATTTTGATTAGATTGCGAAATTTAAGCGCAAAAATGTTAGATCAGCAGAAGTGGCAATTTATCTAAAATCAAATGATACCTCGAATATAGTAACTTCGAATATGGACATTTTATTACGATATATTCGTGAAATCCATATTGGTCAATCATCAATTGGTGATATATGCGCTGCCTACTGTGTCTTGGACAATGGGACAAACATCATAATGGTAGTTGTTTACATTTCGCCCAATAGCACAGTTAATAATATTATAACGTTTTTATATAACAGACTTGTGATTTACGGTCGAGTAGGCTCTGAAGAATTAGGAGAAAACTATCATACGTTGCTACTAATTTTAGCAGGAGATTTCAATGTTAATTTCGCGTCCAAAGATGGACAACTCTTGGTAAACTTTCTACAGGATAATTTAGAACTACAAATGAATAAAATGAATAATAACCGAAATGAGCCCACCAAAATCAATGCAACAATCAATGCAGTGTTCTCTAGATATCTTTCTAATTTTCATTCAAAAACGTATGTATCTTATTTCTCATACCATAAGCCTATTGTCTCGTTCTTACAATCAACACAGTAATTACTGATGTATCCGATAGTGAAAATAATGTACAAAAATAAAAAATCTATTCATCAATATTAATTTATGGATGAAAACCCAAAATAAATTTAAATATTTGTAGAAAATTAATATGTGTGTATGAATATACATGTATATATTATACATACATACATATACAAACATATACATATATATGCATACATATAGATGGAGCTAAAGAAGTTTTACTTCAGTCGTGTGGTCTGAGGCACACTCATTTTTTTCAATGATAAAATAAATCCATTTTTCTGACATTTATCTTTTGCGCTTAGTAAATATTTCCTCCAATTTAAAAAAAAACTATTTATCCTTTATATATAGAAAAAAATAAAATTCTTGAAATCCAAAACAATCTTATCTAAGCTTTATATGTGAATATAAGCCCTTCTCCATGTAATTTTTTTTAAGTTCTAAAGACCTGTGTAATTAATTTGAAATCAGAATGACATCAAATTACGCTACATTTGAATATTGAAAGTAATAATATTGCATAACTTAAATTATATTAATTAATGTATCGGCAGTAAAAACCTATAAATATTATTCATTTTCAAGAATAATAAAAATTTCATGACATGTGCATTTTCGATCACATTAGCCAATCATAATACATTATTTACGCTATTTAAATCAATAAAACTGGTGATATATACCTGTCCATAGTTTAAGTCTTCCTATGTTTTTTTTTCACTGACGAGATATGAAAGAGTGATTTTTCACTAGGCACATATCCGATATCTATTTTTTCTGCCTAATAAATCAAAGTTATCAAAAAAAGAAGCATGCGAAAAAAAAGCAAAATACCTTACCTTTAACTCCCATCAGTCATCGATAACCCGAAACTGTCAGTTAATATTATTCTGTCATCCATTTTTTTAAGCGATGACTTCCATGTAGGTCAATAACAAAAGGTCGCGCGCTTCAAAAATTTCATTGTTTTTAGTGCATGATAAATAACCGTCTCTTCTTGTACAGGCTTGGGGGAGTTTCCTCAGGTAATAGGGGAGGTGGGCGGCTTTTGAAAATAATGAAATTCTTGGGATGGGAAGGCATAATAAATAGGATGTGGGTTTTATAGATCAAAAAATTAATTGGTTAGTGGATTTTTCTTGTACGAGTTTTTGAAAGAAAAGAAGAAAATGCCTTTCAATCAAATTAAAGACCTATTATTAGTTCCGGATATTTTTGAGAGAGAGAAATAGTGTTGTACATTATTTATTTCAAAAAATTTAAGAGTAGTGGGGTGTGTTTTTCTTATAACATAATTTTGTCCACATATAAAAAAATATCTACTTCTTTTATTGCTTAACCCTTCCATGGGCCTTCCCATCTGCATGATCTTACAAAAAAAAGTGGGAAGCGCAAAACCCATTATAATATTTTGACCTTGCTATTACAACGATGGAAAGACAAATTCCCGCTTCACTTTTGAGCTACTGCACATAATCCAGAGATTTTGACATTTGCAAAATCAGACAAAGAAGATAGTACTAAGGAAGTACCTTATCCAAAGGCTGTCACTGTGTATAACGATGTCATGGCAGGGTGATCGCTTCTATCGAAGAAAAGAAGGATACCAAATAAGAAAAATATCTGGTGGCATCATATCTTTTATTTTTCCATTGGCCTTGCCATCCTAAATTGTTTCTACTGTGACAAGTTAACAAAAGAAACAAAAGTTTAGACTAGCTAACATTCCATATAGCATTAGCTCATCATCTAATAGACGGATATTCCTCAAGAAAAAGGAAAGGACATCCTGTTAGCTTCCAAACAAGGAAGTGTGTAGTTCCGAATGATGTTCATTTCGCCAGTGTGGGAAATGATATGCCAAAGATGGTTTCCAACTGTAAACGATGTAGGAAATGTAGCAAAAAGGAACTAGAAAAGAGGACCCACTACATGTGTTCTGAATGTGATATTATCTAGTGCAACGCAACAGACTTCTCATCTTTTCATGGCAAATGATCACCATTAAATTTAATTTTCTTTATGACCGTGAATAGTTCCTTCGGAATTATTCCTCTCACCCCTAAACCTTAAATGTAAACATAAAATTCGGCAAAATAAGTTATATTTCCTGATGGTATCCGATTATTTGCGACAACTTTTTTTGAAAAAAAAGGGAGATGTGGAGATTTGGGGGGGGGGGGTAGATTTATTTTATTCGTACACATTTTATGAAAAAGGCTAAAATTAAGAAGAGAAAAAGAAATTATTATTCCTAAAATCGAAAAAAATTGGTAAAAATTTACAAAAAATTACATAAAAATTACACTCTTTACAAAAAGTTTATGGACAAATTCTCAATTTTTCAATTTTGATGTATTACTTTGCTATTCCTTTTTAAAGGACTCATAAAGGACTGTAATTTTTTTAATAAAACAGTGATGAAAAAATCTGAAGTTTAAAACCCTTCTGCTATTATACAGAACATACACAACAAATTTCAGCAAATTATTTAAAAACCTTTTTGATTGAGCTTTTCGAGAAAAAAAACACATTTCGAGGAAAACGCATTTTAAGGTTTGAAATCTTGTGTAAAGCTATGGCATTTGCTTTTACTAAAACAGTTGAAATTTTTGTTCCAGTGATTGGAAAATAAATAACTTGGTATTTTTACAAAATTAATAAAATGACCTATAAAATAAAATCCTAAAAAAAATTTGTTAATTTTTGAAAAAATCATGAATTTAGGGTAGTCGGATACCTTAAATGCTATCGTTTAATAATTAATAAAAAATAAAAAACTGCGAGAAATTCAAAAGAGAAATAAATGGCCTTCGAAAGGGTTAAACCTGTGTATAGTTACTTTAAATTCTATCAGTTTCTTTGAAAAATGATATAATAGACTTCAAGCCTATAAGCCATCAAATCTATGGAGGTCTCAGTTTACTTATACAGTAGAACGTCGTTTATCCGAATCAATTGGGACCGGACACCGTTCGGATAACCGAAAACCGAATGCAATCTATGCAGTATATGAAACCGGACATTATACGAATGTCGAAAATTATCACATACGGGAAACGTGCTTGAAGAAAACGCAAAATAGATGCAAAATGTCGCAATTTTACCTTTAGTGTGGAAAATAATCACTTAATTTTCGTTGTACCATTGCACACCTTCGGTTTTTCGCTGCAAGCTCTCTTTTGAGCAGCAGCAGTTGAGTAGGACAACAGTCTGATTGTTGTTCGTACCACTCCATAGCCGTCTCTAACATAGCAAACGCGTCAGCATTTGATGAACCTCTGCTACTTTCGTTGTTGTTGTTGTCCTCGTCTTCCATCCGTTTCATCGTCGACACGGTCGGATTCTTCTGGCACGGAAGTCACAATCTCGTTATTATTTAGCATTTGAAATCCAGTTTTCTTCATCGCATGCCATCCTGGTTTCTACATCACAAAACTCAACAAAAGAGCACGTATACACCTCCTATTTGGAAAAAACTGACCTAATATTCCACGCAGATGTTTACCAAATCACACAACTGAAATTCCCTAAATAGCCCTCATCTTAGATTTTCCTGTCACTTTTGGCCTCACGCGAAACAGCTGTTGAGCATTGCACTGTTCGAAAACGTATCCGGACTTAAGTCCGAATATTTGACGCTCAGGATAATAAACGTTCGGATAAACGACGTTCTACTGTAATCAACGTTTTTAGCTGTTTATTTATGTCACACTATAAGGTCCGATTATAATGTAGATGGTACAACTGAAAATTTTGAGTCATTGTCAGATAGGTTACGTGATTCAAAATTAGGGAATAACCAATGTGAGGAATTATTTGGCATGCACTTAATGGTTTGTTGAAGTTTCAGGTATGGAGGCATCTCAAATTTTCATTTTTACGCGATAGAAGTGAAAATATCGTAAATGATATCAAGATACTATCTTAGAACCAATAGTGAAGCCCTTGAACGTAAACCTAGCTATAATGATTGTGAAAAAGGGATAAATTTGTATAAAATGCAAATGATGTAATAAATTTCAAGGTAAACTAAATCCTTAGGAAAAATTAGATTTAAATTTTAGGGTTTATTTTTTTAAAATTTTAACTCCTTTATATTTGTATCCTAACTTGTGGCCCGGTTAGGAAGATGTTTGACTAAAACATCTCAGCATTGATTGCTTTTATAAATTAAATTACCTTAAGTAAATAAATTCTAAAGATTAAATAGTTCAAGTTAAAGTTCTCTTAGAGTCTCGTGATGGATACTGACCACGAAGCTAGAAATTTCTAGCTTTGGTCAGATGACCAGGATGACCTCCACATCACTCATCTATCTTTCACTTGATGGACACGAAACTACCCTCAGGCTCCCGTGAACCGAACAAGAGTATTCAATATCCCACGTGACGAGTTTTAATAGAATTAGGACTGGAATCCTTGACAAAATTCATACATCCAACACTGATCACAATGTTACTAACTTTAACCAATAATAACTTATCATGGCCTATTGCCCAAAAACTCTCAAAGGGGTTTTCTCCACATTGAGAGAAAAAACTCAAAGAAAAGTCTTGCACTCAAGTGGAAAGAAATTTGGCTCTTTCTAAGACTGCTTTTAAAAATAATGAGAATAGTCTATCACATTAAATTCAATCAGCTATAAAAACTTAATGTACTGTAAAAGTAACGAAGAAATTAAGAAAGTAAAACGCAACTTAAGTATTAATTTATCTTATATATATATATATATATATATATATATATATATATATTATAATTCAAAAATATACACAAAATAGTTATAAACCTAAGGTAACTATATATATATATATATATAACCTCATTTTTTTAATATTTATAATAGAAATTACAAATGTCTTCATTTGACTATCTTTTCAATTTTCAAATAACAAATTTATATTTTCAATAGAATAAAATATTATTTATTTTAACCAAACAATTAATTTTTTTTTTGGTTCATCAAACTGGAAACAAAAAAAAACACATGATTTTATTTCGATGTTCAGAAATTATCATCCTGATAAAGTATACTGCTCCTTATAACTCAAAATCAGAAATTCTTTAGGGTAATCGTACATTTTTAATCTTACAAAAATAGAATTTCAGTGATAGGAATTATTTTAAATATTTATTTAGCCCTTGTGACAATGCTTTGGGCTAGTATTTTATCGAAATACGTGAATAATTCGAGATTATAAGTAGTTATTTTAGAATTCTTTTATCTCTCGAATTTCACGGAATAATGTTTTTGAAAATAGTAAAATAAAAACTATATATAAATTTTACGCAGAACTAATTTAAGCTTCTTTTTTTTTTGTTCGTGAATAAATATCTTCTATAAGACTTGTATTTATTTTTTTCCATCACTGTACCTCAGTAAATTCATTCCAAAAGTATTTTTATAAAACTATTCATAAGGCTATTTGATGATATCATCGATGTCTAGAATAATATTGAGTTAGCATAATAAAATATTCTCTTATCTTTGGTAAAAGTCCTGTTGTGAGTAGTATCAGTAAATTTTTAAACATATTCTTTATTTAAATAGGGAAAGATTTTAGCACCCAATTCTTAATTTCTTTCCTAATTTTTTTTTATCCTATTATACCTATTCTTGAAAGAAATAGAAATGGAATTTCTAAAATATTTCTTCTAGGAATAAAATAAGCTTTAATTTTCAAATGAATTTTTATACAAGCACATCATATCACACTATTGCTTTAAATTAAATTAGATGACACATTTGCAATTTTCAATTGTCTATTCTTCGTACTCGTAACAGTGTGCGTGCAGTATAGTCATACAAAGAATCATGTGAAATACCCAGTAAGTGGGATGGTAACGGCTACTATATACGCATGTGCGTATATCTCTGATTTCTAGTAAGCCATTTTTTAATAACTTAAAAAAGCAATTACTAATTACGAAAACGGAAAGTATTGTGTTCGTAAAATATGTGTCACGTTTGAAATTAAGTTTCATTTTAAATTAAGCTTCAACCAACGTTTAAATTAAATCTAATTACAAACCAAACAACTGCTCGTTCCGTAAACTTGCTTTCTTTTATTTTCCCTCGGTATATTTTTTATTTTAAATATATATATACTTAATATATTATCGAAAATTATTTGCTTAAATATTAAAACTATCTTGCTTTTAAATTTCGTAATTATAAAATGCTTTTCGAAATTGAGATCATCGGCACAATTAACACGCATAAGCAGCGTAAAAAAATAATAATAAAATAAATTATAAATAAATAAAAAAACCAGGTTTTTTTTTATTTATCTAGAAATACACCCAACAGATTCAAAAGTGGAAGAAGTAGTTTTAGCTTCTAATGGTTTGTTGGCAATGTACCATGAATTGATAAATTAATGAATGATGAATAATTTTGTTATTTTTAGAAGCTAATTTATTAGCACAAATCAGCGCCAACATTAAAAAGGAGGGTGGGAGTATTAAAAAATATCCAAACAATTTATGAATTTTAAACGTCATTATATCAGTTCATAAGCTATAACAAAAAGTTTAAATAGCGTCCTCAATAGCAGACTAGCTTTTCCCCCACAGTCCCATTTTTTAATTTAAATATTTTTCGTGAATCATTTGGAAGTAGTAAAAAAACTATATGATATTACTTAGTTTATATATATTAAGAGTAAATCCACAAAAAACACATCTTTTTATACATAGATAAGATTTCATAAACAGAAAAAAACTGTGTATTTTGATCCATCTTCCTTTCTTTGGAGTGCCACCTAGTGATTAGACAAAGCATAAACGGTACTTTTCCGTTCTGCAAGCGCAGCCGATGAAGTCGCCAGAAATGGTGCAATTAACGCAAAACGGAATATTCTTGCTGGTAATTTTTTATCACCGCATTTTCAAAACAAGTCGTGGTTTTAACGTCTTTTTCAAAATACTTTAAAAATGGATAAAAAAAACCATAGAAAACTAATATTTATTTACATTTTGAGGGAGGAGGGGGTGTTGTCGCCAATAAAGCTTGCTTGGCGAGATTTGCGCCGTGAAACGGAAAAGTATCGCATAAATTCCAATCGCTAGAGAATTTTACCATCATTTCTCTTACAACGAAATCAAGTTCCAGCATACTGTGAAACTCAAACCATCAGAACTTTCCAACTCTTAATCATTGAAATCAAGGCAATGACACACTTTCAACGAAAAAAGGGACTTGATTTTCCCTAATCCATTCAACTCCTATTCTTTTATACCTTTTATTCTGACATTCCAAGAAAAAAGACCCTGATTTGATCAGGGAGCCCCTACTTTTTTTTAAAGACCTTTTAACACATTCGTTCTTTTTTCCCCTTCCTCCCTTTCTCAACTGAATGGTTTTACTTGGAGATCTGTTCTGATTTGTAGGAGAAAAAGACAAGAGAGGGGGTAGAGAAAAGGAACTGGTCGGAAATTCCTGAGTCACCACATCTGGTCGGAAGATCTTAATGCCCGGTGGCTTGATTAGCATAATTTCTTGCTGTTTAACAACGAGTCATTTCTATTCATGAAGTTAAGAGAAAGTAGAAGGAATTACAATCAGAACAGAGCCTTTCTTGCGTCGTTTCTTTTATTTGAAACAAGTTTCGATGTGTTTACAAGTGTGCGGCCAAATTAGCCTCCTTTTTTGCCCATTGAATTAGTTTTGTGGCATGTACAAGTTTAAAATCGTTAACAAGGCAGTTTAATTGTTTGGTATTGCAAGATCCGATTAGTTTTAGAATAACTATGGTAAGTAAAATGAGAGCTTTGTAAACGACTGATAGGATGTATACAAACACGAAAAAAATATCGAATTGTGTCCCACTACTTACTAGGGTACAAAGAGTAAAAAACAAACGAAATGTTCGGTGTATAATTAAACTAATCGTTTCCCCCGTCCGTTTCTCTGGATATATTTTAGATGTATGATCATATATTGTTTTTAAGTTATTGATATCTATGTCAAGCACCACGCTTTTGATTGTATTGAAAAACATTCTTATTACCTCACTTTTGATTTAAAAAGAGCAGCATTTGAATTTCCAAAAACGAAGTACAACTATTTGCACCCGTCCTTCTCTTTTCAGTTCCGATTTTTCCAAACGCGTTCTTAGCGGATCTCAATTCAATGAAATAAACACGTTTCCCAAATTCCTATTTTTGAGGTCTAAAACTTGAAAAATGGGAATTTTTGTCTGTAACACCTCCGCTGCTCCTCTTGCAAAAATTTACCCCGAATTCGAAACCCGTATATAAGCCGAATAGTCGCCATGTGGGAGAAAATGTTGCCAAGGGGGAATGTTTTCCGGTCAAATTGCTGTAAAATAAGACCTCGATGACGATAGCATTACAGGTATTTATGGTAACCCTATTTGATGATAATTCATTTTTTCCCATTCGTTTGTTATCTTGTACACGATTTATCCTAGTCTTACTATCTGTACCTTTTTTTTTTAAAAAAAAAAAATGAGCAGAAAGAGTAATTTGCATATGACAACATGTGATCCACACGACTAACCACAAGATGAACATATGCCAATTCCAATTTACTCGCATTTGCCTAAATCACGGTTCTAATCACGGAAACGATTTCATAAGCATACAAAAGTTAACAGATATTTTTTCCAAGAGGATGAGTAAAAGGCGTGGATAGGACCCATTACAACTCAATTTTACCAAAAGGCAGTGTTTCAATGCAGGAAAAACAACATACGTGCTTGTTTCAGTATGCAAAATTTCTTCAGTTTGCATTTCCCCGCGTTGTTTGTTGATTCATTTACAGTTAAAGTGCAACGGAACAATTAAAAAGTCGTAAGGAAGTTATCTGCCTAGTTATTTACTTGCAATCATCACTAGTCATTTGATTCAACGCACGAACTATATTTCTACCACTCATCCGGGGAAAAAAGTTATTTAACAACTTATGACAACTCAGTGACTGGATGTTTGCAGTATAGTTTCTAATTGCCTCAAAAAAAGTAATTAAAACTGCTACTCCAAAAATCGAACGCAACTAATGTATCATTCCCTGAAACTCTTACTTTTAAAAATAGCATATTAATATTCATAATCAACAAAATATGCACATTTCTCGAGCGAATTTTTATTGGAGAACCTCCCCCCTCAAAAGTTTTCTGGGTATCGAAATGTGGGGACAATATTAATAACTCCCGCTAATGTTACACCGTTAATTACGTCAACGATGAGTTAATTAATTAAGGTTCCCATTAACTCTAAAAAGAAGCGACTCTATTGATTTCATTATTTACGACGTGCGTTGCAGTAACTGCAATTTAATCCTCCAACAGCCGTTATGATGCTGCTTAATATATATTCCTCAATGCTTTGGTGTTATACCGTTTTTTTGGAGGGAGTTTAAATAAGTTATCAAAGTTGCCTTTTTTATGATATGAAGGGAAAAAGAAATTTTTCATTACTTTTAAAATATTTAATATTAAGCTATTTCAATTAGCGATTTGTTTTAAACATTTCTGCTGTTCGAAAGTGTTTGTTTATGGATAACTTATGTGGAGCTTGTTATTGAAACGAATCGGTGTTGAAGTAACTTTTTTAGAATAAAATTAAAAGATGAAAGTTTCGCGTTTTTTTTTAAAATCAAATTTTGCGTTCAGTTTGTATATTTTATTTGCTAAAATCTCATTATAAAATAATGTATTTTGCAAGATTTTTGTTAGTTTAACAAACAATATTTCCTCAGAGCTTTCAGGTTTTATTTGCTTTAAAAAAGATCTGTAAATCAAAACACGATTCATAAAAATAAATACCGTTATTTTTATCAAGATTGAGCTCTGAATTATTTTAATACTTTTATAAATATATTTTTACAAATGTTCATAAAATCTATTTTTTTGCCAAGTTTTTCTTTTTATTTTAGAGACTCACTCAAATATTAGTTATAATAACTATGCGTTAAAAACTAAATATGGTGGAAAATTTCAAAATATATTCCATTGAACGAAAGAATAATTTGGTATGGGTTAAAAAAATATCCTTTTAATACCGTATTTATTCGAATTTAAGTCGTAATGTTAATGTTACTGAAAATCGGATGCTGAATAGAAACGAAGGCAGAAAAAATCGTTGGATGGGGAAAATGGTATGGGGTACTGGCGGTTAGAGGAAATACAACTTCATGTATGAGGTCAAAAGTTTTTAATACTGGTAAAGTAAATTAAATATTCTCTTTCATTAAATTATTTTAATTTCGTAAGAATCGGATATCGATAAAAAAAAGATTTTACACTATTAATTTATTTTTCACAAAAATGTGTTTGAGAATTTGGTGTGCGACTTAGAATTCATGGTGCTTAGATTCGAATGTAAATAGGGTTTATTACATGTAATAGGTTCTTTTATTTGTTACAGATTCTAAAACAAAGACATCAAACGCATGTGATTGATTTCATGAAATACATTAAATCATGCTTGTCTAAAGTGCGGCCCCAAACTCAAATTATGAAAAAAGGTTTCAATTTACACATTTTTACTAAAAAGATAAATGTATGGCCAAAATATACAAAATATGCTGCATTAATTTTCGATTTAAATGAACAGTTTGAAAGAAGGTTTCAAGATTTTCGAAAAAACGAAGAGTATTTCGATATATTTCTACCCCGTTTTCTCGAAATAAATAAATTACTTTTAAATGTTTAAATGGAATGCATTGAACTGCAAAGTGACGTTCAACTGAAAGAAAAATTTGGGAATGTTTCTATATACTGGAGTTTTATAAAGATTACCTACACCGCGAAAAATATCCGCATTTTCACACTCATGCTTTATTAATGTCTTCAACTTTTGACAGTATTTATATTTGTGAACAGTTATTTTCCAAAAACGAAGTATACAACAAACAAAGATCACTGATAAACATCTTGAAAATGCATTAAGAATTGAAACTTCGTCTATTGAACCCGATATCGATTTGCTTGTTCAACACAAACGCAAATTCATTCATCTCATTTACTTGATTTTTTTTCTCCATCTTTATGAAATCCAAACTAAATGAAACGAAACTTTTACAGTTTTAAAACAAATGTGTACCTATTCATGTCTAATTCAAATTTTAAAAAATAACAATAAAAGTAAGTCAATTTATTTTAATAAAACTGCATAGCGTTAATTTTTATTTCAATTTGTTAAAAAAAATATATTGCAATGCGGCCCACAAGCTGTCATAGTTTAGACACCCATGCATTTAATGCTTATACTCATTAAAAAAAAAAGATTTAAAGTGTTAATTTTTATCGAAAAGAAATAAATAGAAAATTACTGGATTGCATTCCTTTTGAATTATTATTATTATTAATTTTTTTTTTTGCCTTTGAGCTACACAAAAGGTATCCGGTGATGGATTATTTTTTAACCTTTAACAAATTACAAATTAAAACCTCAATTCAACTCAGGAACTAAACCTCGAGCCTCAATTTCCTAATTTCCACACCACACCTTGTGAGGGTTTTAAATCCCAGTTATATTTAGCATATTGTAGAATCCATTATTGGACACACAAAACTGACTTGGTAGAATCAAGTGTCTTTTATGAAATATATAGTGAAGAATGAAGAGGCTTAAAATTAATCAGTACTCAAGAGTCCCCTCTAAAAATAAATTTCTCAACCAACTAACATGAGTTAGTCAACTTGAACATATAGATGTATATATTATCCAGCAAAGAAAGGTTAAAAGAGCGGCCTATTATAATGGAGCGCATAATTAGGCAAATGGCTTGTTCCGATAGCAAGGTGCAGAGCTGACTTAATGACTGCAGCGTGGTAATAACATAAATTAACTGGGGCCTGCAGTTGCTTTTAAGGGCTGGACAAATATATCTATGGCCACCCTCAATGTAATTATGCATTGGAGAAGATTCATGTTTTCGCTCTCGTAGGCCACTTTGCCGTCGACGCTTAATGAAGACAAAGGAAGAGGTTTGCTTTTCCCGCCAAAATAGAAGGATTCTTTGTGAATGGGTGTGGCGGGAACCAGGAAGAGAGATGGTGGCCGAGATAGCTATATTCAAGATATTGCCGTAAATTCCTATTTAGTTGGATAGTTGGTTACTAACGCCATATATAAAGACTCATTGATGTAGTATATCTATTTTTATCCATCATTCTATTTGTAGAATTCCATTTTAATAATGAATTACACAAATGAAGTAGGAAAAGGATGTTAATCTCAGAACTTATTTTGCAGAAAAGATGTTCCCTGGTGTGATGATTAGGAAAAAAAATAATCATTCAAAAAATAATTTCAAAATTTAATATTGACATAAAGGGGGTGAATTTTTGGCAAAAATGGAATTTTGGTTAGATGATTTCAGAATCAAAATAATTATTTTTCTACAATATAAATAATCAGAACTGATGATTACTGATAAGTGAGTATTACAACGCTCCTCAAACTTTCAATACTTGCTACCCAATTTTCGATCATGATTTTCATCACGTTTACCTTCCATACAATAACAATGTACTAACTGCATTAATAAATTGGCTTTGCCGCTAAAGCTACAATACAACCTTATACAAATTGTGAAGATAAGTAGAGTGAAATACTTTTAACGAGCAAACGCTGAAGACAAAATATCTGTTGACACGAAATGATACAACAGTCCTGACGAACTACTATGTATCTTCATGCATTTGTTTCTCTTAACACGAAACGAAAATTGCTTAACATGAAAAAGTTTCATTTTCGGAAATGAACAAAATATGTAAAACACCAGGAGGATATTGAATCTGAGCCAACACTTAATGAAATGTCTGAGAAAGTTTCTATATTATTTGACAGTCTATTCCTAGGAATGTGGCTGTGGTTACAGTCAACAATGGTGGCTACACTAACTACTGATTTTGTCATCTTCCACACGTCATAAGAGGCTGTAATTTTAATCGTTTTATCTTTGTCCAGCATGTTATCTGCCAAATAAATTTTGCTTTGATATCTCTGGTCGTTCTTGATGTTGCATTTTGTGTGGTTAGCAGTGTATTTACAGTAGGTGTCCTCGCATAGCAATGTTAAAAAGTACTAAAATGTCTGTTTCCCTTTAACAAAATACACTTTGACTATTTACCATAAAAACAAGAGTAACCCCTCAACTGCCACCGGCGTATATATTCGTCTCGCTCAGCCGGTACGTTAAGTGCCCCGGACGTGTACGTGTCTTTCGGAAGTACGTTTCTTTTGTTTGTGATGTTATCGGTGAAACTATTCCGAATATTTTGGAATGTAATAAAATGACCCAGACAGTGTGTGTATTTGCGAAGGATTCACGTATTTCAGAGACAAATTTGCTTATTTGTGCCTTTACTTTTTCTCCCGATACACCATATACTCGCACCTATGTGAAAAACAGTGGCACTGGGGAACGAATCTCGTAACTTTTAATTGGCTGTTAAGTAGTTAATTTCATTCCCCTTGTAAAAGTGCATAATATAAAAATAAATTTATAAAAATTAAAGTATAACATTTTCTCC